>CANSZD010001872.1:0-131621 GCA_947648045.1 Beta corolliflora | reverse complement strand
CTAATTGTATCAAATGAAAGTCATGTGAAGTGAAACATAGCTAATTAAATCAAATGGAACTCAATTGCATTCAACAAAGCTAATTGAATCAAATGAAACTCAAATGCATTCAATAAAGCTAATTGAATCAAATTAAACTCAAATGCATTCAACAAAAGCTAAGTGAATCGAAAGAAAGTCAATGAAGTCAAACATAGCTAATTGAATCAAATGAATCTCAAATGCATTCAACAAAGCAAATTGAATCAAATTAAAGTAAAATGAAGTCAAAGAAAGCTAATTGAATCAAATGAAAGTCAAATGAAGTTGAAACATAGCTAATAGAATCAAATGAAACACAAATGCATTCAACAAAGCTAATTGAATCCCCAAATGAAACTCCAATGCATTAAACAAAGCTAATTGAATCAAATGAAAGTCAAATAAAGCCAAACATAGCAAATAGAATCAAATGAAATGCAAATGCATTGACAAAGCTAATTGAATCAAATGAAACTCAAATGCATTATTCAAAGCTAATTGAATCAAATGAAAGTCAAGTGAAGTCAAACATAGCTAATTAAATCAAATGGAACTCAATTGCATTCAAAAAAATTAATTGAATCAAATGAAACTCAAATGCATTCAATAAAGCTAATTGAATCAAATTAAACTCAAATGCATTCAACAAAGCTAATTGAATCAAAAGAAAGTCAATTGAAGTCAAACATAGCTAATTGAATCAAATGAAACTCAAATGCATTCAACAAAGCAAATTGAATCAAATTAAAGTAAAAAGAAGTCAAACAAAGCTAATTGAATCAAATGAAAGTCAAATGAAGTCAAACATTGCTAATAGAATCAAATAAACTCAAATGTATTCAACAAAGCTAATTGATTCAAATGAAACTCAAATGCATTCTACAAAGCTAATTGAATCAAATTAAAGTCAAATGAAATAAAACAAACCCTAATTAAATCAAATTAAAGTTAAATGAAGTCAAACCTAGCTAATTGAATCAAATGAAACTCAAATGAATTCAACAAAGCTAATTAAATCAAATGAAACTCAAATGCATTCAACCAAGCTAATTGAATCAAATTAAAGTCAAATGAATTAAATCAAAAGCTAATTGTATCAAATGAAAGTCAAATGAATTCAAATAAAGATAATTGAATCAAATGAAACTCAAAGGCATTCAACAAAGCTAATTGAATCAAATTAAAGTAAAATGAAGTCAAACAAAGCTAATTGAATCAAATGAAAGTCAAATGAAGTCAAACATTGCTAATAGAATCAAATAAACTCAAATGTATTCAAGAAAGCTAATTGAGTCAAATGAAACTCAAATTCATTCTACAAAGCTAATTGAATCAAATTAAAGTCAAATGAAATCAAACAAGCCTAATTGAATCAAATTAAAGTTAAATGAAGTCAAACCTAGCTAATTGAATCAAATGAAAGTCAAATAAAGTCAAATGAAACTCAAATGCATTCAACCAAGCTAATTGATTCAAATTAAAGTCAAATGAATTAAATCAAAGCTAATTGTATCAAATGAAAGTCAAATGATTTCAAATAAAGCTAATTGGAATCCAATGAAACTCAAATGGAGTCAAACATAGCTAATAGAATCAAATGACACCCAAATGTATTCAACAAAGCTAATTGAGTCAAATGAAACTCAAATGCATTCTACAAAGCTAATAGAATCAAATTAGTTAAATAAAGTCAAACCAAGCTAATTGAATGAAATAAAAGTCAAATAAATTGAAACATAGCTAATAGAATCAAATGAAACTCAAATGCATTCAACAAAGCTAATTGAATCAAATGATACTCAAATGCATTCAACAAAGCTAATTGAATCAAATGAAAGTCAAATGAAATCAATCAAAGCTAATTGTATCAAATGAAAGTCAAATGAATTCAAATAAAGCTAATTGAATCAAATGAAATCAAATGCATTCAACAAAACTAATTGAATCAAATTAAAGTAAAATAAAGTCAAACAAAGCTAATTGAATCAAATGAAAGTCAAATGAAAGTCAAACATAGCTAATAGAATCAAATGAAACACAAATGCATTCAACAAAGCTAATTGAATCAAATGAAACTCAAATCCATTAAACAAAGCTAATTGAATCAAATGAAAGTCATGTGAAGTCGATCATAGCTAATTAAATCCAATGGAACCAATTGCATTCAACAAAGCTAATAGAATCAAATGAAACTCAAATGCATTCGATAAAGCTAATTGAATCAAATTAAACTCAAAATGCATTCAACAAAGCTAATTGAATCGAAAGAAAGTCAATTGAAGTGAACATAGCTAATTGAATCAAATGAAACTCAAATGCATTCACCAAAGCAAATTGAATCAAATTAAAGTAAAATGAAGTCAAACAAAGCTAATTGAATCAAATGAAAGTCAAATAAAGTCAAACATAGCTAATAGAATCAAATGAAACACAAATGCATTCAACAAAGCTAATTGAATCAAATGAAACTCAAAATGCATTAAACAAAGCTAATTGAATCAAATGAAAGTCAAATAAAGTCGAAACATAGCTAATAGAATCAAATGAAACACAAATGCATTCAACATAGCTAATTGAATCAAATGAAACTCAAATGCATTAAACAAGCCTAAGAATCAAATGAAAGTCAAGTGAAGTCAAACATAGCTAATTAAATTAAGTGGAACTCAATTGCATTAAAAAAGCTAATTGAATCAAATGAAACTCAAATGTATTTAATAAAGCTAATTGAATCAAATTAAACTCAAATGCATTCAACAAAGGTAATGAATCAAAAGAAAGTCAATTGAAGTCAAACATAGCTAATTGAATCAAATAAAACTCAAATACATTCAACAAAAGCAAAATGAATCAAATTAAAAGTAAAATGAAGTCAAACAATGCTAATTGAATCAAATGAAAGTCAAATGAAGTCAAACATAGCTAATAGAATCAAATAAAACTCAAATGTATTCAACAAAGCTAATTGAGTCAAATGAAACTCAAATACATTCTACAAAGCTAATTGAATCAAATTAAAGTCAAATGAAATCAAACAAAGCTAATTAAATCAAATTAGTTAAATGAAGTCAAAACCAAGCTAATTGAATCAAATAAAAGTCAAATAAAGTCAAACATAGCTAATAGAATTAAATGAAACTCAAATGCATTCAACAAAGCTAATTGAATCAAATGATACTCAAATGCATTCAACAAAGCTAATAGAATCAAATGAAACTCAAATGCATTCAATAAAGCTAATTGAATCAAATTAAACTCAAATGCATTGAACAAAGCTAATTGAATCGAAAGAAAGTTAATTGAAGTCAAACATAGCTAATTGAATCAAATGAAACTCAAATGCATTCAACAAAGCTAATTGAATCAAATGAAACTCAAATGCATTAAACAAAGCTAATTGAATCAAAATGAAACTCAAATGAAGTCAATCAAAGCTAATTGTATCAAATGAAAGTCATGTGAAGTCGAAACATAGCTAATTAAATCAAATGGAACTCAATTGCATTCAACTAAGCTAATTGAATCAAATGAAACTCAAATGCATTCAATAAAGCTAATTGAATCAAATTAAACTCAAATGCATTCAACAAACCTAATTGAATCAAATGAAAGTCAAGTGAAGTCAAACATAGCTAATTAAATTAAGTGGAACTTCAAATTGCATTCAAAAGCTAATTGAATCAAATGAAACTCAAATGTGATTTAATAAAAGCTAATTGAATCAAATTAAACTCAAATGCATTCAACAAAGGTAATTGAATCAAAAGAAAGTCAATTGAAGTCAAACATAGCTAATTGAATCAAAGAAAACTCGGAAATACATTCAACAAAGCAAAATGAATCAAATTAAAGTAAAATAAAGTCAAACAATGCTAATTGAATCAAATGAAAGTCAAATAAAGTCAAACATAGCTAATAGAATCAAATAAAAACTCAAATGTATTCAACAAAGCTAATTGAGTCAAATGAAACTCAAATGCATTCTACAAAGCTAATTGAATCAAATTAAAGTCAAATGAAATCAAACAAAGCTAATTAAATCAAATTAGTTAAATGAAGTCAAACAAAGCTAATTGAATCAAATAAAAAAAAATAAATAAAGTCAAACATAGCTAATAGAATTAAATGAAACTCAAATGCATTCAACAAAGCTAATTGAATCAAATGATACTCAAATGCATTCAACAAAGCTAATAGAATCAAATGAAACTCAAATGCATTCAATAAAGCTAATTGAATCAAATTAAACTCAAATGCATTCAACAAAGCTAATTGAATCGAAAGAAAGTTAATTGAAGTCGAAACATAGCTAATTGAATCCAAATGAAACTCAAAATGCATTCAACAAAGCTAATTGAATCAAATGAAACTCGAAATGCATTAAACAAAGCTAATTGAATCAAATGAAACTCAAATGCATTAAACAAACCTAATTGAATCAAATGAAGGAGTCAAGTGAAGTCGAAACATAGCTAATTAAATTAAGTGGAACTCAATTGCATTCAAAAAAGCTAATTGAATCAAATGAAACTCAAATGCATTAAACATAGCTAATTGAATCAAATGAAACTCAAATGCATTAAACAAACCTAATTGAATCAAATGAAAGTCAAGTGAAGTCAAACATAGCTAATTAAATTAAGTGGAACTCAATTGCATTCAAAAAAGCTAATTGAATCAAATGAAACTCAAATGTATTTAATAAAGCTAATTGAATCAAATTAAACTAAAATGCATTCAACAAAGGTAATTGAATCAAAAGAAAGTCAATTGAAGTCAAACATAGCTAATTGAATCAAATAAAACTCAAATACATTCAACAAAGCAAAATGAATCAAATTAAAGTAAAATGAAGTCAAACAATGCTAATTGAATCAAATGAAAGTCAAATGAAGTCGAAACATAGCTAATAGAATCAAATAAAACTCAAATGTATTCAACAAAGCTAATTGAGTCAAATGAAACTCAAATGCATTCTACAAAGTTAATTGAATCAAATTTAAGTCAAATGAAATCAAACAAAGCTAATTAAATCAAATTAGTTAAATGAAGTCAAACCAAGCTAATTGAATCAAATAAAAGTCAAATAAAGTCAAACATAGCTAATAGAATTAAATGAAACTCAAATGCATTCAACAAAGCTAATTGAATCAAATGATACTCAAATGCATTCAACAAAGCTAATAGAATCAAATGAAACTCAAATGCATTCAATAAAGCTAATTGAATCAAATTAAACTCAAATGCATTCAACAAAGCTAATTGAATCGAAAGAAAGTTAATTGAAGTCGAAACATAGCTAATTGAATCAAATGAAACTCAAATGCATTCAACAAAGCTAATTGAATCCAAATGATACTCAAATGCATTCAACAAAGCTAATTGAATCAAATGAAAGTCAAATGAAGTCAATCAAAGCTAATTGTATCAAATGAAAGTCATGTGAAGTCGAAACATAGCTAATTAAATCAAATGGAACTCAATTGCATTCAACAAAGCTAATTGAATCAAATGAAACTCAAATGCATTCAATAAAGCTAATTGAATCAAATTAAACTCAAATGCATTCAACAAACCTAATTGAATCAAATGAAAGTCAAGTGAAGTCAAACATAGCTAATTAAATTAAGTGGAACTCAATTGCATTCAAAAAAGCTAATTGAATCAAATGAAACTCAAATGTATTTAATAAAGCTAATTGAATCAAATTAAACTCAAATGCATTCAACAAAGGTAATTGAATCAAAGAAAGTCAATTGAAGTCAAACATAGCTAATTGAATCAAAGAAAACTCAAATACATTCAACAAAGCAAAATTAATCAAATTAAAGTAAAATGAAGTCAAACAATGCTAATTGAATCAAATGAAAGTCAAATGAAGTCAAACATAGCTAATAGAATCAAATAAAACTCAAATGTATTCAACAAAGCTAATTGAGTCAAATGAAACTCAAATGCATTCTACAAAGTAAATTGAATCAAATTAAAGTCAAATGAAATCAAACAAAGCTAATTAAATCAAATTAGTTAAATGAAGTCGAAACCAAGCTAATTGAATCAAATAAAAAGTCAAATAAAGTCAAACATAGCTAATAGAATTAAATGAAACTCAAATGCATTCAACAAAGCTAATTGAATCAAATGATACTCAAATGCATTCAACAAAGCTAATAGAATCAAATGAAACTCAAATGCATTCAATAAAGCTAATTGAATCAAATTAAACTCAAATGCATTCAACAAAGCTAATTGAATCGAAAGAAAGTTAATTGAAGTCAAACATTGCTAATTGAATCAAATGAAACTCAAATGCATTCAACAAAGCTAACAGAAACAAATGAAACACAAATGCATTCAACAAAGCTAATTGAATCAAATGAAACTCAAATGCATTAAACAAACCTAATTGAATCAAATGAAAGTCAAGTGAAGTCGAAACATAGCTAATTAAATTAGAGTGGAACTCAATTGCATTCAAAAAAGCTAATTGAATCAAATGAAACTCAAATGTATTTAATAAAGCTAATTGAATCAAATTAAACTCAAATGCATTCAACAAAGGTAATTGAATCAAAAGAAAGTCAATTGAAGTCAAACATAGCTAATTGAATCAAATAAAACTCAAATACATTCAACAAAGTAAAATGAATCAAATTAAAGTAAAATGAAGTCAAACAATGCTAATTGAATCAAATGAAAGTCAAATGAAGTCAAACATAGCTAATAGAATCAAATAAAAACTCCAAATGTATTCAACAAAGCTAATTGAGTCAAATGAAACTCAAATGCATTCTACAAAGCTAATTGAATCAAATTAAAGTCAAATGAAATCAAACAAAGCTAATTAAATCAAATTAGTTAAATGAAGTCAAACCAAGCTAATTGAATCAAATAAAAGTCAAATAAAGTCAAACATAGCTAATAGAATTAAATGAAACTCAAATGCATTCAACAAAGCTAATTGAATCAAATGATACTCAAATGCATTCAACAAAGCTAATAGAATCAAATGAAACTCAAATGCATTCAATAAAGCAAATTGAATCAAATTAAACTCAAATGCAATCAACAAAGCTAATTGAATCGAAAGAAAGTTAATTGAAGTCAAACATAGCTAATTGAATCAAATGAAACTCAAATGCATTCAACAAAGCTAATTGAATCAAATGATACTCAAATGCATTCAAGAAAGCTAATTGAATCAAATGAAAGTCAAATGAAGTCAATCAAAGCTAATTGTATCAAATGAAAGTCATGTGAAGTCAAACATAGCTAATTAAATCAAATGGAACTCAATTGCATTCAACAAAGCTAATTGAATCCAAATGAAACTCAAATGCATTCAATAAAGCTAATTGAATCAAATTAAACTCAAATGCATTCAACAAAGCTAATTGAATCGAAAGAAAGTCAATTGAAGTCAAACATAGCTAATTGAATCAAATGAATCTCAAATGCATTCAACAAAGCAAATTGAATCAAATTAAAGTAAAATGAAGTCAAAGAAAGCTAATTGAATCAAATGAAAGTCAAATGAAGTCAAACATAGCTAATAGAATCAAATGAAACACAAATGCATTCAACAAAGCTAATTGAATCAAATGAAACTCCAATGCATTAAACAAAGCTAATTGAATCAAATGAAAGTCAAATAAAGCCAAACATAGCAAATAGAATCAAATGAAATACAAATGCATTCAACAAAGCTAATTGAATCAAATGAAACTCAAATGCATTATTCAAAGCTAATTGAATCAAATGAAAGTCAAGTGAAGTCAAACATAGCTAATTAAATCAAATGGAACTCAATTGCATTCAAAAAGCTAATTGAATCAAATGAAACTCAAATGCATTCAATAAAGCTAATTGAATCAAATTAAACTCAAATGCATTCAACAAAGCTAATTGAATCAAAAGAAAGTCAATTGAAGTCAAAACATAGCTAATTGAATCAAATGAAACTCAAATGCATTGAACAAAGCAAATTGAATCAAATTAAAGTAAAAAGAAGTCAAACAAAGCTAATTGAATCAAATGAAAGTCAAATGAAGTCAAACATTGCTAATAGAATCAAATAAACTCAAATGTATTCAACAAAGCTAATTGATTCAAATGAAACTCAAATGCATTCTACAAAGCTAATTGAATCCAAATTAAAGTCAAATGAAATAAAACAAACCTAATTAAATCAAATTAAAGTTAAATGAAGTCGAAACCTAGCTAATTGAATCAAATGAAACTCCAAATGAATTCAACAAAGCTAATTAAATCAAATTAAACTCAAATGCATTCAACCAAGCTAATTGAATCAAATTAAAGTCAAATGAATTAAATCAAAGCTAATTGTATCAAATGAAAGTCAAATGAATTCAAATAAAGATAATTGAATCGAAATGAAACTCAAAGGCATTCAACAAAGCTAATCGAATCAAATTAAAGTAAAATGAAGTCAAACAAAGCTAATTGAATCAAATGAAAGTCAAATGAAGTCAAACATTGCTAATAGAATCAAATAAACTCAAATGTATTCAAGAAAGCTAATTGAGTCAAATGAAACTCAAATTCATTCAACAAAGCTAATTGAATCAAATTAAAGTCAAATGAAATCGAAACAAGCCTAATTGAATCAAATTAAAGTTAAATGAAGTCAAACCTAGCTAATTGAATCAAATGAAAGTCAAATAAAGTCAAATGAAACTCAAATGCATTCAACCAAGCTAATTGATTCAAATTAAAGTCAAATGAATTAAATCAAAGCTAATTGTATCAAATGAAAGTCAAATGATTTCAAATAAAGCTAATTGAATCCAATGAAACTCAAATGGAGTCGAAACATAGCTAATAGAATCCAAATGATACCCAAATGTATTCAACAAAGCTAATTGAGTCAAATGAAACTCAAATGCATTCTACAAAGCTAATAGAATCAAATTAGTTAAATAAAGTCAAACCAAGCTAATTGAATGAAATAAAAGTCAAATAAATTCAAACATAGCTAATAGAATCAAATGAAACTCAAATGCATTCAACAAAGCTAATTGAATCAAATGATACTCAAATGCATTCAACAAAGCTAATTGAATCAAATGAAAGTCAAATGAAGTCAATCAAAGCTAATTGTATCAAATGAAAGTCAAATGAATTCAAATAAAGCTAATTGAATCAAATGAAATCAAATGCATTCAACAAAACTAATTGAATCAAATTAAAAGTAAAATAAAAAGTCGAAACAAAGCTAATTGAATCAAATGAAAGTCAAATGAAAGTCAAAACATAGCTAATAGAATCAAATGAAACACAAATGCATTCAACAAAGCTAATTGAATCAAATGAAACTCAAATCCATTAAACAAAGCTAATTGAATCAAATGAAAGTCATGTGAAGTCAATCATAGCTAATTAAATCCAATGGAACTCAATTGCATTCAACAAAGCTAATAGAATCAAATGAAACTCAAATGCATTCGATAAAGCTAATTGAATCAAATTAAACTCAAATGCATTCAACAAAGCTAATTGAATCGAAAGAAAGTCAATTGAAGTCAAACATAGCTAATTGAATCAAATGAAACTCAAATGCATTCACCAAAGCAAATTGAATCAAATTAAAGTAAAATGAAGTCAAACAAAGCTAATTGAATCAAATGAAAGTCAAATAAAGTCGAAACATAGCTAATAGAATCAAATGAAACACAAATGCATTCAACAAAGCTAATTGAATCAAATGAAACTCAAAATGCATTAAACAAAGCTAATTGAATCAAATGAAAGTCAAATAAAGTCGAAACATAGCTAATAGAATCAAATGAAACACAAATGCATTCAACATAGCTAATTGAATCAAATGAAACTCAAATGCATTAAACAAACCTAAGAATCAAATGAAAGTCAAGTGAAGTCAAACATAGCTAATTAAATTAAGTGGAACTCAATTGCATTAAAAAAAAGCTAATTGAATCAAATGAAACTCAAATGTATTTAATAAAGCTAATTGAATCAAATTAAACTCAAATGCATTCAACAAAGGTAATTGAATCAAAAGAAAGTCAATTGAAGTCAAACATAGCTAATTGAATCAAATAAAACTCAAATACATTCAACAAAGCAAAATGAATCAAATTAAAGTAAAATGAAGTCAAACAATGCTAATTGAATCAAATGAAAGTCAAATGAAGTCGAAACATAGCTAATAGAATCAAATAAAACTCAAATGTATTGAACAAAGCTAATTGAGTCGAAATGAAACTCAAATACATTCTACAAAGCTAATTGAATCAAATTAAAGTCAAATGAAATCAAACAAAGCTAATTAAATCAAATTAGTTAAATGAAGTCAAACCAAGCTAATTGAATCAAATAAAAGTCAAATAAAGTCGAAACATAGCTAATAGAATTAAATGAAACTCAAATGCATTCAACAAAGCTAATTGAATCAAATGATACTCAAATGCATTCAACAAAGCTAATAGAATCGAAATGAAACTCAAATGCATTCAATAAAGCTAATTGAATCAAATTAAACTCAAATGCATTGAACAAAGCTAATTGAATCGAAAGAAAGTTAATTGAAGTCAAACATAGCTAATTGAATCAAATGAAACACAAATGCATTCAACAAAGCTAATTGAATCAAATGATACTCAAATGCATTCAACAAAGCTAATTGAATCAAATGAAAGTCAAATGAAGTCAATCAAAGCTAATTGTATCAAATGAAAGTCATGTGAAGTCAAACATAGCTAATTAAATCAAATGGAACTCAATTGCATTCAACAAAGCTAATTGAATCAAATGAAACTCAAATGCATTCAATAAAGCTAATTGAATCAAATTAAACTCAAATGCATTCAACAAACCTAATTGAATCAAATGAAGAGTCAAGTGAAGTCAAACATAGCTAATTAAATTAAGTGGAACTCAATTGCATTCAAAAAAGCTAATTGAATCAAATGAAACTCAAATGTATTTAATAAAAGCTAATTGAATCAAATTAAACTCAAATGCATTCAACAAAGGTAATTGAATCAAAAGAAAGTCAATTGAAGTCAAACATAGCTAATTGAATCAAAGAAAACTCAAATACATTCAACAAAGCAAAATGAATCAAATTAAAGTAAAATAAAGTCAAACAATGCTAATTGAATCAAATGAAAGTCAAATAAAGTCAAACATAGCTAATAGAATCAAATAAAACTCAAATGTATTCAACAAAGCTAATTGAGTCAAATGAAACTCAAATGCATTCTACAAAGCTAATTGAATCAAATTAAAGTCAAATGAAATCAAACAAAGCTAATTAAATCAAATTAGATAAATGAAGTCGAAACCAAGCTAATTGAATCAAATAAAAAGTCAAATAAAAGTCGAAACATAGCTAATAGAATTAAATGAAACTCAAATGCATTCAACAAAGCTAATTGAATCAAATGATACTCAAAATGCATTCAACAAAGCTAATAGAATCAAATGAAACTCAAATGCATTCAATAAAGCTAATTGAATCAAATTAAACTCAAATGCATTCAACAAAGCTAATTGAATCGAAAGAAAGTTAATTGAAGTCGAAACATAGCTAATTGAATCAAATGAAACTCAAATGCATTCAACAAAGCTAATTGAATCAAATGAAACTCAAATGCATTAAACAAAGCTAATTGAATCAAATGAAAATCAAATGCATTAAACAAACCTAATTGAATCAAATGAAAGTCAAGTGAAGTCAAACATAGCTAATTAAATTAAGTGGAACTCAATTGCATTCAAAAAAGCTAATTGAATCAAATGAAACTCAAATGCATTAAACATAGCTAATTGAATCAAATGAAACTCAAATGCATTAAACAAACCTAATTGAATCAAATGAAAGTCAAGTGAAGTCGAAACATAGCTAATTAAATTAAGTGGAACTCAATTGCATTCAAAAAGCTAATTGAATCAAATGAAACTCAAATGTATTTAATAAAGCTAATTGAATCAAATTAAACTAAAATGCATTGAACAAAGGTAATTGAATCAAAAGAAAGTCAATTGAAGTCGAAACATAGCTAATTGAATCAAATAAAACTCAAATACATTCAACAAAGCAAAATGAATCAAATTAAAGTAAAATGAAGTCAAACAATGCAAATTGAATCAAATGAAAGTCAAATGAAGTCAAACGTAGCTAATAGAATCAAATAAAACTCAAATGTATTCAACAAAGCTAATTGAGTCAAATGAAACTCAAATGCATTCTACAAAGCTAATTGAATCAAATTAAAGTCAAATGAAATCAAACAAAGCTAATTAAATCAAATTAGTTAAATGAAGTCAAACCAAGCTAATTGAATCAAATAAAAGTCAAATAAAGTCGAAACATAGCTAATAGAATTAAATGAAACTCAAATGCATTCAACAAAGCTAATTGAATCAAATGATACTCAAATGCATTCAACAAAGCTAATAGAATCAAATGAAACTCAAATGCATTCAATAAAGCTAATTGAATCAAATTAAACTCAAATGCATTCAACAAAGCTAATTGAATCGAAAGAAAGTTAATTGAAGTCGAAACATAGCTAATTGAATCAAATGAAACTCAAATGCATTCAACAAAGCTAATTGAATCAAATGATACTCAAATGCATTCAACAAAGCTAATTGAATCAAATGAAAGTCAAATGAAGTCAATCAAAGCTAATTGTATCAAATGAAAGTCATGTGAAGTCGAAACATAGCTAATTAAATCAAATGGAACTCAATTGCATTCAACAAAGCTAATTGAATCAAATGAAACTCAAATGCATTCAATAAAGCTAATTGAATCAAATTAAACTCAAATGCATTCAACAAACCCTAATTGAATCAAATGAAAGTCAAGTGAAGTCAAACATAGCTAATTAAATTAAGTGGAACTCAATTGCATTCAAAAAGCTAATTGAATCAAATGAAACTCAAATGTATTTAATAAAGCTAATTGAATCAAATTAAACTCAAATGCATTCAACAAAGGTAATTGAATCAAAGAAAGTCAATTGAAGTCAAACATAGCTAATTGAATCAAAGAAAACTCAAATACATTCAACAAAGCAAAATTAATCAAATT
This sequence comes from Beta corolliflora, assembly GCA_947648045.1. Lineage (NCBI taxonomy): Eukaryota > Viridiplantae > Streptophyta > Magnoliopsida > Caryophyllales > Amaranthaceae > Beta > Beta corolliflora. The sequence continues at coordinate 118,516 of CANSZD010001872.1, read as the reverse complement.
AAAGTAAAATGAAGTCAAACAATGCTAATTGAATCAAATGAAAGTCAAATGAAGTCGAAACATAGCTAATAGAATCAAATAAAACTCAAATGTATTCAACAAAGCTAATTGAGTCAAATGAAACTCAAATGCATTCTACAAAGTAAATTGAATCAAATTAAAGTCAAATGAAATCAAACAAAGCTAATTAAATCAAATTAGTTAAATGAAGTCAAACCAAGCTAATTGAATCAAATAAAAGTCAAATAAAGTCAAACATAGCTAATAGAATTAAATGAAACTCAAATGCATTCAACAAAGCTAATTGAATCAAATGAAACTCAAATGCATTCAACAAAGCTAATTGAATCAAATAAAACTCAAATGCATTCAACAAAGCTAATTGAATCGAAAGGAAAGTTAATTGAAGTCAAACATAGCTAATTGAATCAAATGAAACTCAAATGCATTCAACAAAGCTAATTGAATCAAATGAAACTCAAATGCATTAAACAAAGCTAATTGAATCAAATGAAACTCAAATGCATTAAACAAACCTAATTGAATCAAATGAAAGTCAAGTGAAGTCAAACATAGCTAATTAAATTAAGTGGAACTCAATTGCATTCAAAAAGCTAATTGAATCAAATGAAACTCAAATGCATTAAACATAGCTAATTGAATCAAATGAAACTCAAATGCATTAAACAAACCTAATTGAATCAAATGAAAGTCAAGTGAAGTCAAACATAGCTAATTAAATTAAGTGGAACTCAATTGCATTCAAAAAGCTAATTGAATCAAATGAAACTCAAATGTATTTAATAAAGCTAATTGAATCAAATTAAACTCAAATGCATTCAACAAAGGTAATTGAATCAAAAGAAAGTCAATTGAAGTCGAAACATAGCTAATTGAATCAAATAAAACTCAAATACATTCAACAAAGTAAAATGAATCAAATTAAAGTAAAATGAAGTCAAACAATGCTAATTGAATCAAATGAAAGTCAAATGAAGTCAAACATAGCTAATAGAATCAAATAAAACTCAAATGTATTCAACAAAGCTAATTGAGTCAAATGAAACTCAAATGCATTCTACAAAGCTAATTGAATCAAATTAAAGTCAAATGAAATCAAACAAAGCTAATTAAAACAAATTAGTTAAATGAAGTCAAACCAAGCTAATTGAATCAAATAAAAGTCAAATAAAGTCAAACAAAGCTAATTGCATCAAATGAAACTCAAATGCATTCAACAAAGCTAATTGAATCAAATGATACTCAAATGCATTCAACAAAGCTAATAGAATCAAATGAAACTCAAATGCATTCAATAAAGCTAATTGAATCAAATTAAACTCAAATGCATTCAACAAAGCTAATTGAATCGAAAGAAAGTTAATTGAAGTCAAACATAGCTAATTGAATCAAATGAAACTCAAATGCATTCAACAAAGCTAATTGAATCAAATGAAACTCAAATGCATTAAACAAAGCTAATTGAATCAAATGAAACTCAAATGCATTAAACAAACCTAATTGAATCAAATGAAAGTCAAGTGAAGTCAAACATAGCTAATTAAATTAAGTGGAACTCAATTGCATTCAAAAAAGCTAATTGAATCAAATGAAACTCAAATGTATTTAATAAAGCTAATTGAATCAAATTAAACTCAAATGCATTCAACAAAGGTAATTGAATCAAAAGAAAGTCAATTGAAGTCAAACATAGCTAATTGAATCAAATAAAACTCAAATACATTCAACAAAGTAAAATGAATCAAATTAAAGTAAAATGAAGTCAAACAATGCTAATTGAATCAAATGAAAGTCAAATGAAGTCAAACATAGCTAATAGAATCAAATAAAACTCAAATGTATTCAACAAAGCTAATTGAGTCAAATGAAACTCAAATGCATTCTACAAAGCTAATTGAATCAAATTAAAGTCAAATGAAATCAAACAAAGCTAATTAAATCAAATTAGTTAAATGAAGTCAAACCAAGCTAATTGAATCAAATAAAAGTCAAATAAAGTCAAACATAGCTAATAGAATTAAATGAAACTCAAATGCATTCAACAAAGCTAATTGAATCAAATGATACTCAAATGCATTCAACAAAGCTAATAGAATCAAATGAAACTCAAATGCATTCAATAAAGCAAATTGAATCAAATTAAACTCAAATGCAATCAACAAAGCTAATTGAATCGAAAGAAAGTTAATTGAAGTCAAACATAGCTAATTGAATCAAATGAAACTCAAATGCATTCAAATAAGCTAATTGAATCAAATGATACTCAAATGCATTCAACAAAGCTAATTGAATCAAATGAAAGTCAAATGAAGTCAATCAAAGCTAATTGTATCAAATGAAAGTCATGTGAAGTCAAACATAGCTAATTAAATCAAATGGAACTCAATTGCATTCAACAAAGCTAATTGAATCAAATGAAACTCAAATGCATTCAATAAAGCTAATTGAATCAAATTAAACTCAAATGCATTCAACAAACCTAATTGAATTAAATGAAAGTCAAGTGAAGTCAAACATAGCTAATTAAATTAAGTGGAACTCAATTGCATTCAAAAAAGCTAATTGAATCAAATGAAACTCAAATGTATTTAATAAAGCTAATTGAATCAAATTAAACTCAAATGCATTCAACAAAGGTAATTGAATCAAAAGAAAGTCAATTGAAGTCAAACATAGCTAATTGAATCAAAGAAAACTCAAATACATTCAACAAAGTAAAATGAATCAAATTAAAGTAAAATGAAGTCAAACAATGCTAATTGAATCAAATGAAAGTCAAATGAAGTCAAACATAGCTAATAGAATCAAATAAAACTCAAATGTATTCAACAAAGCTAATTGAGTCAAATGAAACTCAAATGCATTCTACAAAGCTAATTGAATCAAATTAAAGTCAAATGAAATCAAACAAAGCTAATTAAAACAAATTAGTTAAATGAAGTCAAACCAAGCTAATTGAATCAAATAAAAGTCAAATAAAGTCAAACATAGCTAATAGAATTAAATGAAACTCAAATGCATTCAACAAAGCTAATTGAATCAAATGATACTCAAATGCATTCAACAAAGCTAATAGAATCAAATGAAACTCAAATGCATTCAATAAAGCAAATTGAATCAAATTAAACTCAAATGCAATCAACAAAGCTAATTGAATCGAAAGAAAGTTAATTGAAGTCAAACATAGCTAATTGAATCAAATGAAACTCAAATGCATTCAACAAAGCTAATTGAATCAAATGATACTCAAATGCATTCAACAAAGCTAATTGAATCAAATGAAAGTCAAATGAAGTCAATCAAAGCTAATTGTATCAAATGAAAGTCATGTGAAGTCAAACATAGCTAATTAAATCAAATGGAACTCAATTGCATTCAACAAAGCTAATTGAATCAAATGAAACTCAAATGCATTCAATAAAGCTAATTGAATCAAATTAAACTCAAATGCATTCAACAAAGCTAATTGAATCGAAAGAAAGTCAATTGAAGTCAAACATAGCTAATTGAATCAAATGAATCTCAAATGCATTCAACAAAGCAAATTGAATCAAATTAAAGTAAAATGAAGTCAAACAAAGCTAATTGAATCAAATGAAAGTCAAATGAAGTCAAACATATCTAATAGAATCAAATGAAACACAAATGCATTCAACAAAGCTAATTGAATCAAATGAAACTCCAATGCATTAAACAAAGCTAATTGAATCAAATGAAAGTCAAATAAAGCCAAACATAGCTAATAGAATCAAATGAAACACAAATGCATTCAACAAAGCTAATTGAATCAAATGAAACTCAAATGCATTATTCAAAGCTAATTGAATCAAATGAAAGTCAAGTGAAGTCAAACATAGCTAATTAAATCAAATGAAACTCAATTGCATTCAACAAAGCTAATTGAATCAAATGAAACTCAAATGCATTCAACAAAGCAAATTGAATCAAATTAAAGTAAAATGAAGTCAAACAAAGCTAATTGAATCAAATGAAAGTCAAATAAAGTCAAACATAGCTAATAGAATCAAATGAAACACAAATGCATTCAACATAGCTAATTGAATCAAATGAAACTCAAATGCATTAAACAAAGCGAATTGAATCAAATGAAAGTCAAATAAAGTCGAAACATAGCTAATAGAATCAAATGAAACACAAATGCATTCAACATAGCTAATTGAATCAAATGAAACTCAAATGCATTAAACAAACCTAATTGAATCAAATGAAAGTCAAGTGAAGTCAAACATAGCTAATTAAATTAAGTGGAACACAATTGCATTCAAAAAAGCTAATTGAATCAAATGAAACTCAAATGCATTCAACAAAGCTAATTGAGTCAAATGAAACTCAAATGCATTCGACAAAGCTAATTGAATCGAAAGAAAGTTAATTGAAGTCAAACATAGCTAATTGAATCAAATGAAACTCAAATGCATTCAACAAAGCTAATTGAATCAAATGAAACTCAAATGCATTAAACAAAGCTAATTGAATCAAATGAAACTCAAATGCATTAAACAAACCTAATTGAATCAAATGAAAGTCAAGTGAAGTCAAACATAGCTAATTAAATTAAGTGGAACTCAATTGCATTCAAAAAGCTAATTGAATCAAATGAAACTCAAATGTATTTAATAAAGCAAATTGAATCAAATTAAACTCAAATGCATTCAACAAAGGTAATTGAATCAAAAGAAAGTCAATTGAAGTCAAACATAGCTAATTGAATCAAATAAAACTCAAATACATTCAACAAAGTAAAATGAATCAAATTAAAGTAAAATGAAGTCAAACAATGCTAATTGAATCAAATGAAAGTCAAATGAAGTCAAACATAGCTAATAGAATCAAATAAAACTCAAATGTATTCAACAAAGCTAATTGAGTCAAATGAAACTCAAATGCATTCTACAAAGCTAATTGAATCAAATTAAAGTCAAATGAAATCAAACAAAGCTAATTAAATCAAATTAGTTAAATGAAGTCAAACCAAGCTAATTGAATCAAATAAAAGTCAAATAAAGTCAAACATAGCTAATAGAATTAAATGAAACTCAAATGCATTCAACAAAGCTAATTGAATCAAATGATACTCAAATGCATTCAACAAAGCTAATAGAATCAAATGAAACTCAAATGCATTCAATAAAGCAAATTGAATCAAATTAAACTCAAATGCAATCAACAAAGCTAATTGAATCGAAAGAAAGTTAATTGAAGTCAAACATAGCTAATTGAATCAAATGAAACTCAAATGCATTCAACAAAGCTAATTGAATCAAATGATACTCAAATGCATTCAACAAAGCTAATTGAATCAAATGAAAGTCAAATGAAGTCAATCAAAGCTAATTGTATCAAATGAAAGTCATGTGAAGTCAAACATAGCTAATTAAATCAAATGGAACTCAATTGCATTCAACAAAGCTAATTGAATCAAATGAAACTCAAATGCATTCAATAAAGCTAATTGAATCAAATTAAACTCAAATGCATTCAACAAACCTAATTGAATTAAATGAAAGTCAAGTGAAGTCAAACATAGCTAATTAAATTAAGTGGAACTCAATTGCATTCAAAAAAGCTAATTGAATCAAATGAAACTCAAATGTATTTAATAAAGCTAATTGAATCAAATTAAACTCAAATGCATTCAACAAAGGTAATTGAATCAAAAGAAAGTCAATTGAAGTCAAACATAGCTAATTGAATCAAAGAAAACTCAAATACATTCAACAAAGTAAAATGAATCAAATTAAAGTAAAATGAAGTCAAACAATGCTAATTGAATCAAATGAAAGTCAAATGAAGTCAAACATAGCTAATAGAATCAAATAAAACTCAAATGTATTCAACAAAGCTAATTGAGTCAAATGAAACTCAAATGCATTCTACAAAGCTAATTGAATCAAATTAAAGTCAAATGAAATCAAACAAAGCTAATTAAAACAAATTAGTTAAATGAAGTCAAACCAAGCTAATTGAATCAAATAAAAGTCAAATAAAGTCAAACATAGCTAATAGAATTAAATGAAACTCAAATGCATTCAACAAAGCTAATTGAATCAAATGATACTCAAATGCATTCAACAAAGCTAATAGAATCAAATGAAACTCAAATGCATTCAATAAAGCAAATTGAATCAAATTAAACTCAAATGCAATCAACAAAGCTAATTGAATCGAAAGAAAGTTAATTGAAGTCAAACATAGCTAATTGAATCAAATGAAACTCAAATGCATTCAACAAAGCTAATTGAATCAAATGATACTCAAATGCATTCAACAAAGCTAATTGAATCAAATGAAAGTCAAATGAAGTCAATCAAAGCTAATTGTATCAAATGAAAGTCATGTGAAGTCAAACATAGCTAATTAAATCAAATGGAACTCAATTGCATTCAACAAAGCTAATTGAATCAAATGAAACTCAAATGCATTCAATAAAGCTAATTGAATCAAATTAAACTCAAATGCATTCAACAAAGCTAATTGAATCGAAAGAAAGTCAATTGAAGTCAAACATAGCTAATTGAATCAAATGAATCTCAAATGCATTCAACAAAGCAAATTGAATCAAATTAAAGTAAAATGAAGTCAAACAAAGCTAATTGAATCAAATGAAAGTCAAATGAAGTCGAAACATATCTATTAGAATCAAATGAAACACAAATGCATTCAACAAAGCTAATTGAATCAAATGAAACTCCAATGCATTAAACAAAGCTAATTGAATCAAATGAAAGTCAAATAAAGCCAAACATAGCTAATAGAATCAAATGAAACACAAATGCATTCAACAAAGCTAATTGAATCAAATGAAACTCAAATGCATTATTCAAAGCTAATTGAATCAAATGAAAGTCAAGTGAAGTCAAACATAGCTAATTAAATCAAATGAAACTCAATTGCATTCAACAAAGCTAATTGAATCAAATGAAACTCAAATGCATTCAACAAAGCAAATTGAATCAAATTAAAGTAAAATGAAGTCAAACAAAGCTAATTGAATCAAATGAAAGTCAAATAAAGTCAAACATAGCTAATAGAATCAAATGAAACACAAATGCATTCAACAAAGCTAATTGAATCAAATGAAACTCAAATGCATTAAACAAAGCGAATTGAATCAAATGAAAGTCAAATAAAGTCAAACATAGCTAATAGAATCAAATGAAACACAAATGCATTCAACATAGCTAATTGAATCAAATGAAACTCAAATGCATTAAACAAACCTAATTGAATCAAATGAAAGTCAAGTGAAGTCAAACATAGCTAATTAAATTAAGTGGAACACAATTGCATTCAAAAAAGCTAATTGAATCAAATGAAACTCAAATGCATTCAACAAAGCTAATTGAGTCAAATGAAACTCAAATGCATTCGACAAAGCTAATTGAATCAAATTAAAGTCAAATGAAATCAAACAAAGCTAATTGAATCAAATTAGTTAAATGAAGTCAAACCAAGCTAATTGAATCAAATAAAAGTCAAATAAAGTCAAACATAGCTAATAGAATCAAATGAAACTCAAATGCATTCAACAAAGCTAATTGAATCAAATGATACTCAAATGCATTCAACAAAGCTAATTGAATCAAATGAAAGTTAAATGAAGTCCATCAAAGCTAATTGTATCAAATGAAAGTCATGTGAAGTCAAACATAGCTAATTAAATCAAATGGAACTCAATTGCATTCAACAAAGCTAATTGAATCAAATGAAACTCAAATGCATTCAATAAAGCTAATTGAATCAAATTAAACTCAAATGCATTCAACAAAGCTAATTGAATCGAAAGAAAGTCAATTGAAGTCAAACATAGCTAATTGAATCAAATGAATCTCAAATGCATTCAACAAAGCAAATTGAATCAAATTAAAGTAAAATGAAGGCAAACAAAGCTAATTGAATCAAATGAAAGTCAAATGAAGTCAAACATAGCTAATAGAATCAAATGAAATACAAATGCATTCAACAAAGCTAATTGAATCAAATGAAACTCAAATGCATTAAACAAAGCTAATTGAATCAAATGAAAGTCAAATAAAGCCAAACATAGCTAAGAGAATCAAATGAAACACAAATGCATTCAACAAAGCTAATTCAATCAAATGAAACTCAAATGCATTATTCAAAGCTAATTGAATCAAATGAAAGTCAAGTGAAGTCAAACATAGCTAATTAAATCAAATGGAACTCAATTGCATTCAACAAAGCTAATTGAATCAAATGAAACTCAAATGCATTCAATAAAGCTAATTGAATCAAATTAAACTCAAATGCATTTAACAAAGCTAATTGAATCAAAAGAAAGTCAATTGAAGTCAAAAATAGCTAATTGAATCAAATGAAACTCAAATGCATTCAACAAAGCAAATTGAATCAAATTAAAGTAAAAAGAAGTCAAACTAAGCTAATTGAATCAAATGAACGTCAAATGAAGTCAAACGTTGCTAATAGAATCAAATAAACTCAAATGTATTCAACAAAGCTAATTGAGTCAAATGAAACTCAAATGCATTCAACAAAGCTAATTGAATCAAATTAAAGTCAAATGAAATAAAACAAACCTAATTGAATCAAATTAAAGTTAAATGAAGTTAAACCTAGCTAATTGAATCAAATGAAAGTCAAATAAAGTCAAACATAGCTAATAGAATAAAATGAAACTCAAATGAATTCAACAAAGCTAATTAAATCAAATGAAACTCAAATGCATTCAACCAAGCTAATTGAATCAAATTAAAGTCAAAGGAATTAAATCAAAGCTAATTGTATCAAATGAAAGTCAAATGAATTCAAATAAAGCTAATTGAATCAAATGAAACTCAAATGCATTCAACAAAGCTAATTGAATCAAATTAAAGTAAAATGAAGTCAAACAAAGCTAATTGAATCAAATGAAAGTCAAATGAAGTCAAACATTGCTAATAGAATCAAATAAACTCAAATGTATTCAACAAAGCTAATTGAGTCAAATGAAACTCAAATTCATTCTACAAAGCTAATTGAATCTTAAAGTCAAATGAAATCAAACAAGCCTAATTGAATCAAATTAAAGTTAAATGAAGTCAAACCTAGCTAATTGAATCAAATGAAAGTCAAATAAAGTCAAATGAAACTCAAATGCATTCAACCAAGCTAATTGATTCAAATTAAAGTCAAATGAATTAAATCAAAGCTAATTGTATCAAATGAAAGTCAAATGATTTCAAATAAAGCTAATTGAATCCAATGAAACTCAAATGAAGTCGAAACATAGCTAATAGAATGAAATGATACTCAAATGTATTCAACAAAGCTATTTGAGTCAAATGAAACTTAAATGCATTCTACAAAGCTAATTGAATCAAATTAAAGTCAAATGAAATCAAACAAAGCTAATTGAATCAAATTAGTTAAATAAAGTCAAACCAAGCTAATTGAATCAAATAAAAGTCAAATAAAAGTCAAACATAGCTAATAGAATCAAATGAAACTCAAATGCATTCAACAAAGCTAATTGAATCAAATGATACTCAAATGCATTCAACAAAGCTAATTGAATCAAATGAAAGTCAAATGAAGTCAATCAAAGCTAATTTTACAAATAAAAGTCAAATGAATTCAAATAAAGCTAATTGAATCAAATGAAACACAAATGCATTCAACAAAGCTAATTGAATCAAATTAAAGTAAAATAAAGTCAAACAAAGCTAATTGAATCAAATGAAAGTCAAACATAGCTAATAGAATCAAATGAAACACAAATGCATTCAAAAAAGCTAATTGAATCAAATGAAACTCAAATCCATTAAACAAAGCTAATTGAATCAAATGAAAGTCATGTGAAGTCAAACATAGCTAATTAAATCAAATGGAACTCAATTGCATTCAACAAAGCTAATTGAATCAAATGAAACTCAAATGCATTCAATAAAGCTAATTTAATTAAATTAAACTCAATTGCATTCAACAAAGCTAATTAAATCGAAAGAAAGTAAATTAAAGTCAAACATAGCTAATTGAATCAAATGAAACTCAAATGCATTCAACAAAGCAAATTGAATCAAATTAAAGTAAAATGAAGTCAAACAAAGCTAATTGAATCAAATGAAAGTCAAATGAAGTCAAACATAGCTAATAGAATCAAATGAAACACAAATGCATTCAACAAAGCTAATTGAATCAAATGAAACTCAAATGCATTAAACAAAGCTAATTGAATCAAATGAAAGTCAAATAAAGTCAAACATAGCTAATAAAATCAAATGAAACACAAATGCATTCAACATAGCTAATTGAATCAAATGAAACTCAAATGCATTAAACAAACCTAATTGAATCAAATGAAAGTCAAGTGAAGTCAAACATAGCTAATTAAATTAAGTGGAACTCAATTGCATTCAAAAAAGCTAATTGAATCAAATGAAACTCAAATGTATTTAATAAAGCTAATTGAATCAAAAGAAAGTCAATTGAAGTCAAAAATAGCTAATTGAATCAAATGAAACTCAAATGCATTCAACAAAGCAAATTGAATCAAATTAAAGTAAAAAGAAGTCAAACTAAGCTAATTGAATCAAATGAACGTCAAATGAAGTCAAACGTTGCTAATAGAATCAAATAAACTCAAATGTATTCAACAAAGCTAATTGAGTCAAATGAAACTCAAATGCATTCAACAAAGCTAATTGAATCAAATTAAAGTCAAATGAAATAAAACAAACCTAATTGAATCAAATTAAAGTTAAATGAAGTTAAACCTAGCTAATTGAATCAAATGAAAGTCAAATAAAGTCAAACATAGCTAATAGAATAAAATGAAACTCAAATGAATTCAACAAAGCTAATTAAATCAAATGAAACTCAAATGCATTCAACCAAGCTAATTGAATCAAATTAAAGTCAAAGGAATTAAATCAAAGCTAATTGTATCAAATGAAAGTCAAATGAATTCAAATAAAGCTAATTGAATCAAATGAAACTCAAATGCATTCAACAAAGCTAATTGAATCAAATTAAAGTAAAATGAAGTCAAACAAAGCTAATTGAATCAAATGAAAGTCAAATGAAGTCAAACATTGCTAATAGAATCAAATAAACTCAAATGTATTCAACAAAGCTAATTGAGTCAAATGAAACTCAAATTCATTCTACAAAGCTAATTGAATCTTAAAGTCAAATGAAATCAAACAAGCCTAATTGAATCAAATTAAAGTTAAATGAAGTCAAACCTAGCTAATTGAATCAAATGAAAGTCAAATAAAGTCAAATGAAACTCAAATGCATTCAACCAAGCTAATTGATTCAAATTAAAGTCAAATGAATTAAATCAAAGCTAATTGTATCAAATGAAAGTCAAATGATTTCAAATAAAGCTAATTGAATCCAATGAAACTCAAATGAAGTCAAACATAGCTAATAGAATGAAATGATACTCAAATGTATTCAACAAAGCTATTTGAGTCAAATGAAACTTAAATGCATTCTACAAAGCTAATTGAATCAAATTAAAGTCAAATGAAATCAAACAAAGCTAATTGAATCAAATTAGTTAAATAAAGTCAAACCAAGCTAATTGAATCAAATAAAAGTCAAATAAAAGTCAAACATAGCTAATAGAATCAAATGAAACTCAAATGCATTCAACAAAGCTAATTGAATCAAATGATACTCAAATGCATTCAACAAAGCTAATTGAATCAAATGAAAGTCAAATGAAGTCAATCAAAGCTAATTTTACAAATAAAAGTCAAATGAATTCAAATAAAGCTAATTGAATCAAATGAAACACAAATGCATTCAACAAAGCTAATTGAATCAAATTAAAGTAAAATAAAGTCAAACAAAGCTAATTGAATCAAATGAAAGTCAAACATAGCTAATAGAATCAAATGAAACACAAATGCATTCAAAAAAGCTAATTGAATCAAATGAAACTCAAATCCATTAAACAAAGCTAATTGAATCAAATGAAAGTCATGTGAAGTCAAACATAGCTAATTAAATCAAATGGAACTCAATTGCATTCAACAAAGCTAATTGAATCAAATGAAACTCAAATGCATTCAATAAAGCTAATTTAATTAAATTAAACTCAATTGCATTCAACAAAGCTAATTAAATCGAAAGAAAGTAAATTAAAGTCAAACATAGCTAATTGAATCAAATGAAACTCAAATGCATTCAACAAAGCAAATTGAATCAAATTAAAGTAAAATGAAGTCAAACAAAGCTAATTGAATCAAATGAAAGTCAAATGAAGTCAAACATAGCTAATAGAATCAAATGAAACACAAATGCATTCAACAAAGCTAATTGAATCAAATGAAACTCAAATGCATTAAACAAAGCTAATTGAATCAAATGAAAGTCAAATAAAGTCAAACATAGCTAATAAAATCAAATGAAACACAAATGCATTCAACATAGCTAATTGAATCAAATGAAACTCAAATGCATTAAACAAACCTAATTGAATCAAATGAAAGTCAAGTGAAGTCAAACATAGCTAATTAAATTAAGTGGAACTCAATTGCATTCAAAAAAGCTAATTGAATCAAATGAAACTCAAATGTATTTAATAAAGCTAATTGAATCAAATTAAACTCAAATGCATTCAACAAAGCTAATTGAATCAAAAGAAAGTCAATTGAAGTCAAACATAGCTAATTGAATCAAATAAAACTCAAATACATTCAACAAAGCAAAATGAATCAAATTAAAGTAAAATAAAGTCAAACAATGCTAATTGAATCAAATGAAAGTCAAATGAAGTCAAACATAGCTAATAGAATCAAATGAAACTCAAATGTATTCAACAAAGCTAATTGAGTCAAATGAAACTCAAATGCATTCTACAACGCTAATTGAATCAAATTAAAGTCAAATGAAATCAAACAAAGCTAATTGAATCAAATTAGTTAAATGAAGTCAAACCAAGCTAATTGAATCAAATAAAAGTCAAATAAAGTCAAACATAGCTAATAGAATCAAATGAAACTCAAATGCATTCAACAAAGCTAATTGAATCAAATGATAATCAAATGCATTCAACAAAGCTAATTGAATCAAATGAAAGTCAAATGAAGTCAATCAAAACTAATTGTATCAAATGAAAGTCAAATGCATTCAAATAAAGCTAATTGAATCAAATGAAACACAAATGCATTCAACAAAGCTAATTGAATCAAATTGAAGTAAAATAAAGTCAAACAAAGCTAATTGATTCAAATGAAAGTCAAATGAAAGTCAAACATAGCTAATAGAATCAAATGAAACACAAATGCATTCAACAAAGCTAATTGAATCAAATGAAACTCAAATCCATTAAACAAAGCTAATTGAATCAAATGAAAGTCATGTGAAGTCAAACATAGCTAATTAAATCAAATGGAACTCAATTGCATTCAACAAAGCTAATTGAATCAACTGAAACTCAAATGCATTCAATAAAGCTAATTGAATCAAATTAAAGTCAAATGCATTCATCAAAGCTAATTGAATCGAAAGAAAGTTAATTGAAGTCAAACATAGCTAATTGAATCAAATGAAACTCAAATGCATTCAACAAAGCAAATTGAATCAAATTAAAGTAAAATGAAGTCAAACAAAGCTAATTGAATCAAATGAAAGTCAAATGAAGTCAAACATAGCTAATAGAATCAAATGAAACACAAATGCATTCAACAAAGCTAATTGAATCAAATGAAACTCAAATGCATTAAACAAAGCTAATTGAATCAAATGAATGTCAAATAAAGTCAAACATAGCTAATAGAATCAAATGAAACACAAATGCATTCAACATAGCTAATTGAATCAAATGAAACTCAAATGCATTAAACAAACCTAATTGAATCAAATGAAAGTCAAGTGAAGTCAAACATAGCTAATTAAATTAAGTGGAACTCAATTGCATTCAAAAAAGCTAATTGAATCAAATGAAACTCAAATGTATTTAATAAAGCTAATTGAATCAAATTAAACTCAAATGCATTCAACAAAGCTAATTGAATCAAAAGAAAGTCAATTGAAGTCAAACATAGCTAATTGAATCAAATAAAACTCAAATACATTCAACAAAGCAAAATGAATCAAATTAAAGTAAAATGAAGTCAAACAATGCTAATTGAATCAAATGAAAGTCAAATGAAGTCAAACATAGCTAATAGAATCAAATGAAACTCAAATGTATTCAACAAAGATAATTGAGTCAAATGAAACTCAAATGCATTCTACAAAGCTAATTGAATCAAATTAAAGTCAAATGAAATCAAACAAAGCTAATTGAATCAAATTAGTTAAATGAAGTCAAACCAAGCTAATTGAATCAAATAAAAGTCAAATAAAGTCAAACATAACTAATAGAATCAAATGAAACTCAAATGCATTCAACAAAGATAATTGAATCAAATGATACTCAAATGCATTCAACAAAGCTAATTGAATCAAATGAAAGTTAAATGAAGTCCATCAAAGCTAATTGTATCAAATGAAAGTCATGTGAAGTCAAACATAGCTAATTAAATCAAATGGAAATCAATTGCATTCAACAAAGCTAATTGAATCAAATGAAACTCAAATGCATTCAATAAAGCTAATTGAATCAAATTAAACTCAAATGCATTCAACAAAGCTAATTGAATTGAAAGAAAGTCAATTGAAGTCAAACATAGCTAATTTAATCAAATGAATCTCAAATGCATTCAACAAAGCAAATTGAATCAAATTAAAGTAAAATGAAGTCAAACAAAGCTAATTGAATCAAATGAAAGTCAAATGAAGTCAAACATAGCTAATAGAATCAAATGAAACACAAATGCATTCTACAAAGCTAATTGAATCAAATGAAACTCAAATGCATTAAACAAAGCTAATTGAATCAAATGAAAGTCAAATAAAGCCAAACATAGCTAATAGAATCAAATGAAACACAAATGCATTCAACAAAGCTAATTAAATCAAATGAAACTCAAATGCATTATTCAAAGCTAATTGAATCAAATGAAAGTCAAGTGAAGTCAAACATAGCTAATTAAATCAAATGGAACTCAATTGCATTCAACAAAGCTAATTGAATCAAATGAAACTCAAATGCATTCAATAAAGCTAATTGAATCAAATTAAACTCAAATGCATTCAACAAAGCTAATTGAATCAAAAGAAAGTGATACAAGTCAAGGTCAAGGTCAAGCTCCAAATGATCCGATTTGTTTAGTCCTTGAAGTGTTCGGGTTCAATTTAAATTCAAACTCCTCATTTGTGTCATTTCTCAAGTGGGACGATGAGTCCATGGATGAAGCATGAAGATGACTCCATTTCTAGAGTCTTAGTTATTTTAATTAAGTCTTTAATTTTCAGCAAATAAAGGTCCGAAAATATCTTGTGATATTTCGACCAAGAATAGGCGTGTCATTAGGCGTGTGATTTGGTTTAGGCGTGTGATTTGGTCCTTGTGCTCCAAGTTTGCAAGTTGTCATTGAGTTGTAATACTTTCCTTATTTCTTGGTGTGTTTAGGCGTGTGAAGGGGGATTATGGGCTGATTTGGTTGTTTCCTTATTTACTCCTTTATTCTCTCCTAGATTCAAGGGATTAGGATGTAAGGAATTAAGGAGTGTTTCCTTAATTCTTATGGCTGATTTTCGGCCTTACTTGGTCCTTGGAGGACAAGTTTATTCTATTATAAATAATAGTTCCATGCTATCATTCAAGGCATGTGAGATTTACCTAAAAGCTTTGTTATTGAATTTAATTGTGTGATCAATTACTTTCGACCATTGAGTAATTTTCAGGAGTGATTATTTACTTAGTGTTTAATCTACTTTATTCCAGGAGTGGTGTAAGTGAGATTAAGAGTTAATTAAAATATTCAGGAGTGATTATTTTAATTATCATATCCGAGTGACTTAGAACATAAATTTCGGACTTCATTATTTCATCAAGTTCGATCCTTTGCTCGAGATTTCTTGATTGCTCATTCACTTTGGACGTGTAATCATATCAGTTGGTATCAGATTTTTCCAGGAGGGTGAGGATAGAAGGGATTCTCCTTTCATTGGTAAGTGCTTCTACTTTGTTCGATCCTTTGTTGGGGTTTTGTGTGATTGTGGCTTGCTATTTGAGTTATAATGTCTGAATTTGCGGAAATAAAAGCTCTTATTGAGAAAATTCATAACACTCAATTAGAGGAAAAGGAGAAAACGGCAAGATTAACAGTAGCTCATAATATTCTTGCGGGTAAAGTGAACAATAAAAACGACCCTAATCACATTGACTATGAATCTGATGTTGAGGAGGTTAAAATTGTTAAACCGACTTATGATAATGATAGGGGATTAAACTAGATGATTTTACTTGGTGATTCTAGTCCCGAGGATTTACTTGAATGGATTCGTCAACTGGAGAAAATTTGTGATTATAAGGGATTTGATGATGAGAAACGTTTTAAAATTGCCACCATTAGACTAACTAAGTATGCTGGAATTTGGTTAGAGAGTCTAAAGGCAAAAAGAGCGAGACTTGGGAAACCTAAGCTTAAAAGTTGGACTAAGCTTAAAAGGAAATTGCATGAGAAGTTTGTTCCAAGTGATTTTATTCAAAGGCAATATATGAGAAAGAATTCTTTGACTCAAGATGTGTCAAGCGTGCATGATTATATGGTTGAATTTGACAAGTTATGTTTGATTTGTGATGTTGATGAAGTCGAACAAGAAAAAATTGCTAGGTTTGTTAATGGACTTAATAAATCTATTGCTAGAAAGGTTGATGTGTCGAATTATAGCACTTTTGATGATGTGTGTCGATTGGCTTTAAAATTTGAAAGGCATGAATTGGATGAAAAGAAATCATATGGGGGAAATTCGGCCATAATAAACCCAATTCTTCTTCTTCTTTCGTCCCTTCTTCTTCTAATTCTTCTAAACCCTTTGAAAAGAAAGATAATCCTTCTAAAGGGGAACCAAAGGGAGAACGACCTAAGTTGGTGATTTCTAAGGAAAAGTGGGAAGAAACCCGAAAGTGTTTTAAGTGTCAAGGAAGGGGTCATATTGCTAGTAGTTGTCCATCTAGAAAAACCCTAACTTTGAGACAATACATGACCATAGAAGAGGAGGAGAGAACTTATGACTATGTGTATGAAGAGGAGGAATGTGAAAGTGTTGATAATGAGATTGCATATGCCGAAGATGAGTCTAGGATGGTTGGGGTTATTAGGAGAACTTTGCATGTTGATCATTCTCCTAACCATGATCAAAGAGAAAACTTGTTTCATACTAGATGTCGAATTGGTGAGTTTACATGTAATGTGATTATTGACAAGTGGTTCATGTACGAATGTGGTTGCTTCTAATGTGGTTTCTAAGTTGAATTTGATTGTTAGAGACCATCCACATCCTTATAAGTTGAGTTGGTTGGATGACAAAACGGGTTTGTTGGTGAAAAGGCAAGCTCTTGTGTCGTTTTCTATTGGGGGTTACAAAGATGAGTTGTGGGGTGATGTTCTACCCATGAGTGCTTGTCATCTTCTTCTTGGTAGACCTTGGCAATATGATCGAAAAGTTGTTCATGAAGGTGAAACCAATGTGTACACGGTTTTGATGGGTTCTAAAAAGATTCGATTGGTTCCTTTGTCTCCTAGTTCCATGGCACCCAAGAAGGTGGTTGAAACGAAACAAAACTTGTTTCTTTCGGCCAAAGAATTCGAGAAAGAGGTAGAATTGGAAGGACATTGTTATGCTTTATGTGTTAAACTTGCTTTGACTAATGATGTTTCTTCTAGTAATTCGAAACTTGCAGCTCTATTGGACGAATTTTGTGATGTTTTTCCGGAGGAATTGCCTCAAGGATTACCACCATTGAGAGGCATAGAGCATGCCATTGATCTTGTACCAGGCGCACCTTTGCCAAATAAGCCGGTATATAGATGTGATCCCGTAGCTTCTAAGGAGCTACAAAAGCAAATTGAAGAGTTGATTGACCGAGGCTATGTAAGAGAAAGCATGAGTCCATCTGCCGTTCCCCGCTTTGCTTGTTCCTAAGAAAGATGGTACTTGGAGGATGTGTATTGATAGTAGAGCCGTCAACAACATAACAATCAAGTATCGTTTTCCTATGCCTAGATTAGAGGACATGCTTGATGAACTACATGGAGCTTCGATTTTTTCGAAGATTGATTTGAGGAGTGGTTATCATCAGATGAGAATTCGGGAAGGAGATGAATGGAAAACCGCTTTCAAGACCAAACAAGGTCTATATGAGTGGATGGTGATGCCCTTTGGTCTTTGCAATGCTCCTAGTTCATTTATGAGACTTATGAATGAGGTACTACGTCCCTTTCTTAACAAGTTTATTGTTGTCTATTTAGATGATATTCTTGTATATAGTACTAGTGTTGAGTCTCATTTACTTCACTTGAGAGCTTTATTTGAAAAATTAAGAGAGCAAAAGTTGTATGGAAAAATGGAAAAATGTGATTTTCTTGTTCCTAGTATTGCTTTTCTTGGTTACATTGTGTCTAGGGATGGAGTACATGTGGATCCGGAAAAAGTCAAGGCCATGTCTTCATGGTTGGCGCCTACAAGTGCTCACGAATGTCGAAGCTTTCATGGTCTAGCTTCCTTTTATAGAAGATTCATCCGAAATTTCTCAACTATCATGGCACCAATCACGGATTTGATGAAGAAAGGGGAGTTTTCATGGAACTCTCATGCTCAAAAGGCGTTTGATGAAGTCAAGGAGTTGCTATGCAACGCTCCTATCCTTGCCTTGCCGGATTTCAACAAGTTGTTCGAAGTTGAGTGTGATGCTAGTGGACTTGGAGTTGGGGCGGTTTTGCTTCAAGAAAGGAGGCCCATTGCCTACTTTAGTGAGAAGTTGAGTGGCGCCAAACTCAATTACTCCAATTATGATCGTGAATTCTATGCAATTGTGAGAGCCTTGGATCATTGGTCTCATTACTTGAGGCCCAAGCCTTTCATTCTTCATTCGGATCATGAAGCACTCAAATACATCCATGGACAGAAAAAGCTCAACCATAGGCATGCTAAGTGGGTTGAATTCCTACAAGCCTTCACATTTTCGTCCAAGTACAAGGAAGGTAAGAGTAACATTGTTGCGGATGCCCTTTCTAGGCGTTCCTATCTTTTGGCCATGGTTGATGCAAGGGTGTTGGGGTTTGAGCACTTAAAGGATTTGTATGGGAATGATGATGATTTCCGTGAGTTCTTTAGGAGTCCTAGTGGTTTGTTTGTGGTACAAGAAGGATTTTTGTTTAAGGGAAACAAGCTATGCATTCCTAAGAGTGGCGTGAGGGAGTTGCTTGTGAGAGAAGTTCATAGTGGAGGGGTGGCTGGTCATTTCGGTGTTCAAAAGACATTAGACACTTTGAATGAGAGTTTTTATTGGCCTAACATGATGAGGGATGTTCATATGGTGGTTAGTAAGTGTGCTCCTTGTCAAAGGTCGAAGAGTACCTTCCATAAAGGCCTTTATACTCCATTACCCGTACCTGATGCACCTTGGGATAGTGTGAGTATGGATTTCATTGTTGGATTACCAAGAACTCAAAGGGGGAAGGACGCCATTATGGTGGTGGTGGATCGATTTTCGAAGATGGCTCACTTTGTTCCTATGCATAAAACGATGATGCTTTGCATGTGGCGGATTTGTACTTCAAAGAGATTATTCGATTGCATGGTATTCCTAGAAGTATTGTTAGTGATCGTGATACGAAGTTCCTTAGTCATTTTTGGAGAAGCTTATGGAAGATGGTGGGGACTAAGTTACTCTTTAGCACAAGTCATCATCCTCAAACGGATGGTCAAACGGAAGTGACTAATAGAACTCTTGGAGCTTTGTTACGTGGCTTGGTGAGTAAGACACAAAAGGATTGGGATATAAAGCTAGCTCACGCCGAGTTTGCTTATAATCGAGCTCATTCTTCTACTACTTCTAAGTCTCCATTTGAGGTGGTCTATGGTATCAATCCTTTCCTTCCTATTGATTTTGTGTCACTAACTAAATCTGAAATTCATGTTGATTCAAAGAAGAGGTTGGAAGCCTTTAAGAAGACTTGTGAGCAAGTGAAAGCAAGAATTGAGAAGATGAATACTCAATACAAGGAACGAGCCAACAAGCATAGAAGACAACCGAAATTTCAGATTGGCGATTTGGTTTGGATTCATTTGAGGAAAGAACGATTTCCAAGAAGAAGGAAGAACAAGCTTATGCCTAGAGCCGATGGTCCATTCAAAGTTATTGATGTGATTAATGAAAGTGCTTATAAGATCGAGCTTCCAAGTGATTATGGAGGTGTGAGTGCAACCTTTAATGTTGGTGATCTTAGTCCTTATTTAGATGATGAAAATTTGAGGACAAATTCTTTTGAAGAGGGGGAGAATGATACAAGTCAAGGTCAAGGTCAAGCTCCAAATGATCCGATTTGTTTAGTCCTTGAAGTGTTCGGGTTCAATTTAAATTCAAACTCCTCATTTGTGTCATTTCTCAAGTGGGACGATGAGTCCATGGATGAAGCATGAAGATGACTCCATTTCTAGAGTCTTAGTTATTTTAATTAAGTCTTTAATTTTCAGCAAATAAAGGTCCGAAAATATCTTGTGATATTTCGACCAAGAATAGGCGTGTCATTAGGCGTGTGATTTGGTTTAGGCGTGTGATTTGGTCCTTGTGCTCCAAGTTTGCAAGTTGTCATTGAGTTGTAATACTTTCCTTATTTCTTGGTGTGTTTAGGCGTGTGAAGGGGGATTATGGGCTGATTTGGTTGTTTCCTTATTTACTCCTTTATTCTCTCCTAGATTCAAGGGATTAGGATGTAAGGAATTAAGGAGTGTTTCCTTAATTCTTATGGCTGATTTTCGGCCTTACTTGGTCCTTGGAGGACAAGTTTATTCTATTATAAATAATAGTTCCATGCTATCATTCAAGGCATGTGAGATTTACCTAAAAGCTTTGTTATTGAATTTAATTGTGTGATCAATTACTTTCGACCATTGAGTAATTTTCAGGAGTGATTATTTACTTAGTGTTTAATCTACTTTATTCCAGGAGTGGTGTAAGTGAGATTAAGAGTTAATTAAAATATTCAGGAGTGATTATTTTAATTATCATATCCGGTGACTTAGAACATAAATTTCGGACTTCATTATTTCATCAAGTTCGATCCTTTGCTCGAGATTTCTTGATTGCTCATTCACTTTGGACGTGTAATCATATCAGAAAGTCAATTGAAGTCAAACATAGCTAATTGAATCAAATGAAACTCAAATGCATTCAACAAAGCAAATTGAATCAAATTAAAGTAAAAAGAAGTCAAACAAAGCTAATTGAATCAAATGAAAGTCAAATGATGTCAAACATTGCTAATAGAATCAAATAAACTCAAATGTATTCAACAAAGCTAATTGAGTCAAATGAAACTCAAATGCATTCTACAAAGCTAATTGAATCAAATTAAAGTCAAATGAAATAAAACAAACCTAATTGAATCAAATTAAAGTTAAATGAAGTCAAACCTAGGTAATTGAATCAAATGAAAGTCAAATAAAGTCAAACATAGCTAATAGAATAAAATGAAACTCAAATGAATTCAACAAAGCTAATTAAATCAAATGAAACTCAAATGCATTCAACCAAGCTAATTGAATCAAATTAAAGTCAAATGAATTAAATCAAAGCTAATTGTATCAAATGAAAGTCAAATGAATTCAAATAAAGCTAATTGAATCAAATGAATCTCAAATGCATTCAACAAAGCTAATTGAATCAAATTAAAGTAAAATGAAGTCAAACAAAGCTAATTGAATCAAATGAAAGTCAAATGAAGTCAAACATTGCTAATAGAATCAAATAAACTCAAATGTATTCAACAAAGCTAATTGAGTCAAATGAAACTCAAATTCATTCTACAAAGCTAATTGAATCAAATTAAAGTCAAATGAAATCAAACAAGCCTAATTGAATCAAATTAAAGTTAAATGAAGTCAAACCTAGCTAATTGAATAAAATGAAAGTCAAATAAAGTCAAATGAAACTCAAATGCATTCAACCAAGCTAATTGATTCAAATTAAAGTCAAATGAATTAAATCAAAGCTAATTGTATCAAATGAAAGTCAAATGATTTCAAATAAAGCTAATTGAATCCAATGAAACTCAAATGAAGTCAAACATAGCTAATAGAATCAAATGATACTCAAATGTATTCAACAAAGCTATTTGAGTCAAATGAAACTCAAATGCATTCTACAAAGCTAATTGAATCAAATTAAAGTCAAATGAAATCAAATAAAGCTAATTGAATCAAATTAGTTAAATAAAGTCAAACCAAGCTAATTGAATCAAATAAAAGTCAAATAAAAGTCAAACATAGCTAATAGAATCAAATGAAACTCAAATGCATTCAACAAAGCTAATTGAATCAAATGATACTCAAATGCATTCAACAAAGCTAATTGAATCAAATGAAAGTCAAATGAAGTCAATCAAAGCTAATTGTATCAAATGAAAGTCAAATGAATTCAAATAAAGCTAATTGAATCAAATGAAACACAAATGCATTCAACAAAGCTAATTGAATCAAATTAAAGTAAAACAAAATCAAACAAAGCTAATTGAATCAAATGAAAGCCAAATAAAGCCAAACATAGCTAATAGAATCAAATGAAACACAAATGCATTCAACAAAGCTAATTGAATCAAATGAAACTCAAATGCATTAAACAAACCTAATTGAATCAAATGAATGTCAAATGAAGTCAAACATAGCTAATTAAATTAAGTGGAACTCAATTGCATTCAAAAAAGCTAATTGAATCAAATGAAACTCAAATGTATTTAATAAAGCTAATTTAATTAAATTAAACTCAAATGCATTCAACAAAGCTAATTGAATCAAAAGAAAGTCAATTGAAGTCAAACATAGCTAATTGAATCAAATAAAACTCAAATACATTCAAAAAAGTAAAATGAATCAAATTAAAGTAAAATGAAGCCAAACAATGCTAATTGAATCAAATGAAAGTCAAATGAAGTCAAACATAGCTAATAGAATCAAATGAAACTCAAATGTATTCAACAAAGCTAATTGAGTCAAATGAAACTCAAATGCATTCTACAAAGCTAATTGAATCAAATTAAAGTTAAATGAAATCAAACAAAGCTAATTGAATCAAATTAGTTAAATGAAGTCAAACCAAGCTAATTGAATCAAATAAAAGTCAAATAAAGTCAAACATAGCTAATAGAATCAAATGAAACTCAAATGCATTCAACAAAGCTAATTGAATCAAATGATACTCAAATGCATTCAACAAAGCTAATTGAATCAAAAGAAAGTCAAATGAAGTCAATCAAAGCTAATTGTATCAATTGAAAGTCATGTGAAGTCAAACATAGCTAATTAAATCAAATGGAACTCAATTGCATTCAACAAAGCTAATTGAATCAAATGAAACTCAAATGCATTCAATAAAGCTAATTGAATCAAATTAAACTCAAATGCATTCAACAAAGCTAATTGAATCGAAAGAAAGTCAATTGAAGTCAAACATAGCTAATTGATTCAAATGAATCCCAAATGCATTCAACAAAGCAAATTGAATCAAATTAAAGTAAAATGAAGTCAAACAAAGCAAATTGAATCAAATGAAACACAAATGCATTCAACAAAGCTAATTGAATCAAATGAAACTCAAATGCATTAAACAAAGCTAATTGAATCAAATGAAAGTCAAATAAAGTCAAACATAGCTAATAGAATCAAATGAAACACAAATGCATTCAACAAAGCTAATTGAATCAAATGAAACTCAAATGCATTATTCAAAGCTAATTGAATCAAATGAAAGTCAAGTGAAGTCAAACATAGCTAATTAAATCAAATGCATTCAACACCAAGCAAATTGAATCAAATTAAAGTAAAAAGAAGTCAAACAAAGCTAATTGAATCAAATTAAAGTCAAATGAAATAAAAGAAACCTAATTGAATCAAATTAAAGTTAAATGAAGTCAAACCTAGCTAATTGAATCAAATGAAAGTCAAATAAAGTCAAACATAGCAAATAGAATAAAATGAAACTCAAATGAATTCAACAAAGCTAATTAAATCAAATGAAATTCAAATGCATTCAACCAAGCTAATTGAATCAAATTAAAGTCAAATGAATTAAATCAAAGCTAATTGTATCAAATGAAAGTCAAATGAATTCAAATAAAGCTAATTGAATCAAATGAAACTCAAATGCATTCAACAAAGCTACTTGAATCAAATTAAAGTAAAATGAAGTCAAACAAAGCTAATTGAATCAAATGAAAGTCAAATGAAGTCAATCATTGCTAAGAGAATCAAATAAACTCAAATGTATTCAACAAAGCTAATTGAGTCAAATGAAACTCAAATTCATTCTACAAAGCTAATTGAATCAAATTAAAGTCAAATGAAATCAAACAAGCCTAATTGAATCAAATTAAAGTTAAATGAAGTCAAACCTAGCTAATTGAATCAAATGAAAGTCAAATAAAGTCAAATGAAACTCAAATGCATTCAACCAAGCTAATTGATTCAAATTAAAGTCAAATGAATTAAATCAAAGCTAATTGTATCAAATAAACTCAAATGTATTCAACAAAGCTAATTGAGTCAAATGAAACTCAAATGCATTCTACAAAGCTAATTGAATCAAATTAAAGTCAAATGAAATCAAACAAAGCTAATTGAATCAAATTAGTTAAATAAAGTCAAACCAAGCTAATTGAATCAAATAAAAGTCAAATAAAAGTCAAACATAGCTAATAGAATCAAATGAAACTCAAATGCATTCAACAAAGCTAATTGAATCAAATGATACTCAAATGCATTCAACAAAGCTAATTGAATCAAATGAAAGTCAAATGAAGTCAATCAAAGCTAATTTTACAAATAAAAGTCAAATGAATTCAAATAAAGCTAATTGAATCAAATGAAACACAAATGCATTCAACAAAGCTAATTGAATCAAATTAAAGTAAAATAAAGTCAAACAAAGCTAATTGAATCAAATGAAAGTCAAACATAGCTAATAGAATCAAATGAAACACAAATGCATTCAAAAAAGCTAATTGAATCAAATGAAACTCAAATCCATTAAACAAAGCTAATTGAATCAAATGAAAGTCATGTGAAGTCAAACATAGCTAATTAAATCAAATGGAACTCAATTGCATTCAACAAAGCTAATTGAATCAAATGAAACTCAAATGCATTCAATAAAGCTAATTTAATTAAATTAAACTCAATTGCATTCAACAAAGCTAATTAAATCGAAAGAAAGTAAATTGAAGTCAAACATAGCTAATTGAATCAAATGAAACTCAAATGCATTCAACAAAGCAAATTGAATCAAATTAAAGTAAAATGAAGTCAAACAAAGCTAATTGAATCAAATGAAAGTCAAATGAAGTCAAACATAGCTAATAGAATCAAATGAAACACAAATGCATTCAACAAAGCTAATTGAATCAAATGAAACTCAAATGCATTAAACAAAGCTAATTGAATCAAATGAAAGTCAAATAAAGTCAAACATAGCTAATAAAATCAAATGAAACACAAATGCATTCAACATAGCTAATTGAATCAAATGAAACTCAAATGCATTAAACAAACCTAATTGAATCAAATGAAAGTCAAGTGAAGTCAAACATAGCTAATTAAATTAAGTGGAACTCAATTGCATTCAAAAAAGCTAATTGAATCAAATGAAAGTCAAATGTATTTAATAAAGCTAATTGAATCAAATTAAACTCAAATGCATTCAACAAAGCTAATTGAATCAAAAGAAAGTCAATTGAAGTCAAACATAGCTAATTGAATCAAATAAAACTCAAATACATTCAACAAAGCAAAATGAATCAAATTAAAGTAAAATAAAGTCAAACAATGCTAATTGAATCAAATGAAAGTCAAATGAAGTCAAACATAGCTAATAGAATCAAATGAAACTCAAATGTATTCAACAAAGCTAATTGAGTCAAATGAAACTCAAATGCATTCTACAAAGCTAATTGAATCAAATTAAAGTCAAATGAAATCAAACAAAGCTAATTGAATCAAATTAGTTAAATGAAGTCAAACCAAGCTAATTGAATCAAATAAAAGTCAAATAAAGTCAAACATAGCTAATAGAATCAAATGAAACTCAAATGCATTCAACAAAGCTAATTGAATCAAATGATACTCAAATGCATTCAACAAAGCTAATTGAATCAAATGAAAGTCAAATGAAGTCAATCAAAACTAATTGTATCAAATGAAAGTCAAATGCATTCAAATAAAGCTAATTGAATCAAATGAAACACAAATGCATTCAACAAAGCTAATTGAATCAAATTAAAGTAAAATAAAGTCAAACAAAGCTAATTGATTCAAATGAAAGTCAAATGAAAGTCAAACATAGCTAATAGAATCAAATGAAACACAAATGCATTCAACAAAGCTAATTGAATCAAATGAAACTCAAATCCATTAAACAAAGCTAATTGAATCAAATGAAAGTCATGTGAAGTCAAACATAGCTAATTAAATCAAATGGAACTCAATTGCATTCAACAAAGCTAATTGAATCAACTGAAACTCAAATGCATTCAATAAAGCTAATTGAATCAAATTAAAGTCAAATGCATTCAACAAAGCTAATTGAATCGAAAGAAAGTTAATTGAAGTCAAACATAGCTAATTGAATCAAATGAAACTCAAATGCATTCAACAAAGTAAATTGAATCAAATTAAAGTAAAATGAAGTCAAACAAAGCTAATTGAATCAAATGAAAGTCAAATGAAGTCAAACATAGCTAATAGAATCAAATGAAACACAAATGCATTCAACAAAGCTAATTGAATCAAATGAAACTCAAATGCATTAAACAAAGCTAATTGAATCAAATGAATGTCAAATAAAGTCAAACATAGCTAATAGAATCAAATGAAACACAAATGCATTCAACATAGCTAATTGAATCAAATGAAACTCAAATGCATTAAACAAACCTAATTGAATCAAATGAAAGTCAAGTGAAGTCAAACATAGCTAATTAAATTAAGTGGAACTCAATTGCATTCAAAAAAGCTAATTGAATCAAATGAAACTCAAATGTATTTAATAAAGCTAATTGAATCAAATTAAACTCAAATGCATTCAACAAAGCTAATTGAATCAAAAGAAAGTCAATTGAAGTCAAACATAGCTAATTGAATCAAATAAAACTCAAATACATTCAACAAAGCAAAATGAATCAAATTAAAGTAAAATGAAGTCAAACAATGCTAATTGAATCAAATGAAAGTCAAATGAAGTCAAACATAGCTAATAGAATCAAATGAAACTCAAATGTATTCAACAAAGATAATTGAGTCAAATGAAACTCAAATGCATTCTACAAAGCTAATTGAATCAAATTAAAGTCAAATGAAATCAAACAAAGCTAATTGAATCAAATTAGTTAAATGAAGTCAAACCAAGCTAATTGAATCAAATAAAAGTCAAATAAAGTCAAACATAACTAATAGAATCAAATGAAACTCAAATGCATTCAACAAAGATAATTGAATCAAATGATACTCAAATGCATTCAACAAAGCTAATTGAATCAAATGAAAGTTAAATGAAGTCCATCAAAGCTAATTGTATCAAATGAAAGTCATGTGAAGTCAAACATAGCTAATTAAATCAAATGGAAATCAATTGCATTCAACAAAGCTAATTGAATCAAATGAAACTCAAATGCATTCAATAAAGCTAATTGAATCAAATTAAACTCAAATGCATTCAACAAAGCTAATTGAATTGAAAGAAAGTCAATTGAAGTCAAACATAGCTAATTTAATCAAATGAATCTCAAATGCATTCAACAAAGCAAATTGAATCAAATTAAAGTAAAATGAAGTCAAACAAAGCTAATTGAATCAAATGAAAGTCAAATGAAGTCAAACATAGCTAATAGAATCAAATGAAACACAAATGCATTCAACAAAGCTAATTGAATCAAATGAAACTCAAATGCATTAAACAAAGCTAATTGAATCAAATGAAAGTCAAATAAAGCCAAACATAGCTAATAGAATCAAATGAAACACAAATGCATTCAACAAAGCTAATTAAATCAAATGAAACTCAAATGCATTATTCAAAGCTAATTGAATCAAATGAAAGTCAAGTGAAGTCAAACATAGCTAATTAAATCAAATGGAACTCAATTGCATTCAACAAAGCTAATTGAATCAAATGAAACTCAAATGCATTCAATAAAGCTAATTGAATCAAATTAAACTCAAATGCATTCAACAAAGCTAATTGAATCAAAAGAAAGTGATACAAGTCAAGGTCAAGGTCAAGCTCCAAATGATCCGATTTGTTTAGTCCTTGAAGTGTTCGGGTTCAATTTAAATTCAAACTCCTCATTTGTGTCATTTCTCAAGTGGGACGATGAGTCCATGGATGAAGCATGAAGATGACTCCATTTCTAGAGTCTTAGTTATTTTAATTAAGTCTTTAATTTTCAGCAAATAAAGGTCCGAAAATATCTTGTGATATTTCGACCAAGAATAGGCGTGTCATTAGGCGTGTGATTTGGTTTAGGCGTGTGATTTGGTCCTTGTGCTCCAAGTTTGCAAGTTGTCATTGAGTTGTAATACTTTCCTTATTTCTTGGTGTGTTTAGGCGTGTGAAGGGGGATTATGGGCTGATTTGGTTGTTTCCTTATTTACTCCTTTATTCTCTCCTAGATTCAAGGGATTAGGATGTAAGGAATTAAGGAGTGTTTCCTTAATTCTTATGGCTGATTTTCGGCCTTACTTGGTCCTTGGAGGACAAGTTTATTCTATTATAAATAATAGTTCCATGCTATCATTCAAGGCATGTGAGATTTACCTAAAAGCTTTGTTATTGAATTTAATTGTGTGATCAATTACTTTCGACCATTGAGTAATTTTCAGGAGTGATTATTTACTTAGTGTTTAATCTACTTTATTCCAGGAGTGGTGTAAGTGAGATTAAGAGTTAATTAAAATATTCAGGAGTGATTATTTTAATTATCATATCCGGTGACTTAGAACATAAATTTCGGACTTCATTATTTCATCAAGTTCGATCCTTTGCTCGAGATTTCTTGATTGCTCATTCACTTTGGACGTGTAATCATATCGGTTGGTATCGAATTTTTCCAGGAGGGTGAGGATAGAAGGGATTCTCCTTTCATTGGTAAGTGCTTCTACTTTGTTCGATCCTTTGTTGGGGTTTTGTGTGATTGTGGCTTGCTATTTGAGTTATAATGTCCGAATTTGCGGAAATAAAAGCTCTTATTGAGAAAATTCATAACACTCAATTAGAGGAAAAGGAGAAAACGGCAAGATTAACAGTAGCTCATAATATTCTTGCGGGTAAAGTGAACAATAAAAACGACCCTAATCACATTGACTATGAATCGATGTTGAGGAGGTTAAAATTGTTAAACCGACTTATGATAATGATAGGGGATTAAACTAGATGATTTTACTTGGTGATTCTAGTCCCGAGGATTTACTTGAATGGATTCGTCAACTGGAGAAAATTTGTGATTATAAGGGATTTGATGATGAGAAACGTTTTAAAATTGCCACCATTAGACTAACTAAGTATGCTGGAATTTGGTTAGAGAGTCTAAAGGCAAAAAGAGCGAGACTTGGGAAACCTAA
The DNA here is from genome assembly GCA_947648045.1 of Beta corolliflora. NCBI lineage: Eukaryota > Viridiplantae > Streptophyta > Magnoliopsida > Caryophyllales > Amaranthaceae > Beta > Beta corolliflora. The sequence continues at coordinate 88,783 of CANSZD010001872.1, read as the reverse complement.
GCTTAAAAGTTGGACTAAGCTTAAAAGGAAATTGCATGAGAAGTTTGTTCCAAGTGATTTTATTCAAAGGCAATATATGAGAAAGAATTCTTTGACTCAAGATGTGTCAAGCGTGCATGATTATATGGTTGAATTTGACAAGTTATGTTTGATTTGTGATGTTGATGAAGTCGAACAAGAAAAAATTGCTAGGTTTGTTAATGGACTTAATAAATCTATTGCTAGAAAGGTTGATGTGTCGAATTATAGCACTTTTGATGATGTGTGTCGATTGGCTTTAAAATTTGAAAGGCATGAATTGGATGAAAAGAAATCATATGGGGGGAAATTCGGCCATAATAAACCCAATTCTTCTTCTTCTTTCGTCCCTTCTTCTTCTAATTCTTCTAAACCCTTTGAAAAGAAAGATAATCCTTCTAAAGGGGAACCAAAGGGAGAACGACCTAAGTTGGTGATTTCTAAGGAAAAGTGGGAAGAAACCCGAAAGTGTTTTAAGTGTCAAGGAAGGGGTCATATTGCTAGTAGTTGTCCATCTAGAAAAACCCTAACTTTGAGACAATACATGACCATAGAAGAGGAGGAGAGAACTTATGACTATGTGTATGAAGAGGAGGAATGTGAAAGTGTTGATAATGAGATTGCATATGCCGAAGATGAGTCTAGGATGCTTGGGGTTATTAGGAGAACTTTGCATGTTGATCATTCTCCTAACCATGATCAAAGAGAAAACTTGTTTCATACTAGATGTCGAATTGGTGAGTTTACATGTAATGTGATTATTGACAGTGGTTCATGTACGAATGTGGTTGCTTCTAATGTGGTTTCTAAGTTGAATTTGATTGTTAGAGACCATCCACATCCTTATAAGTTGAGTTGGTTGGATGACAAAACGGGTTTGTTGGTGAAAAGGCAAGCTCTTGTGTCGTTTTCTATTGGGGGTTACAAAGATGAGTTGTGGGGTGATGTTCTACCCATGAGTGCTTGTCATCTTCTTCTTGGTAGACCTTGGCAATATGATCGAAAAGTTGTTCATGAAGGTGAAACCAATGTGTACACGGTTTTGATGGGTTCTAAAAAGATTCGATTGGTTCCTTTGTCTCCTAGTTCCATGGCACCCAAGAAGGTGGTTGAAACGAAACAAAACTTGTTTCTTTCGGCCAAAGAATTCGAGAAAGAGGTAGAATTGGAAGGACATTGTTATGCTTTATGTGTTAAACTTGCTTTGACTAATTCGAAACTTGCAGCTCTATTGGACGAATTTTGTGATGTTTTTCCGGAGGAATTGCCTCAAGGATTACCACCATTGAGAGGCATAGAGCATGCCATTGATCTTGTACCAGGCGCACCTTTGCCAAATAAGCCGGCATATAGATGTGATCCCGTAGCTTCTAAGGAGCTACAAAAGCAAATTGAAGAGTTGATTGACCGAGGCTATGTAAGAGAAAGCATGAGTCCATCTGCCGTTCCCGCTTTGCTTGTTCCTAAGAAAGATGGTACTTGGAGGATGTGTATTGATAGTAGAGCCGTCAACAACATAACAATCAAGTATCGTTTTCCTATGCCTAGATTAGAGGACATGCTTGATGAACTACATGGAGCTTCGATTTTTTCGAAGATTGATTTGAGGAGTGGTTATCATCAGATGAGAATTCGGGAAGGAGATGAATGGAAAACCGCTTTCAAGACCAAACAAGGTCTATATGAGTGGATGGTGATGCCCTTTGGTCTTTGCAATGCTCCTAGTTCATTTATGAGACTTATGAATGAGGTACTACGTCCCTTTCTTAACAAGTTTATTGTTGTCTATTTAGATGATATTCTTGTATATAGTACTAGTGTTGAGTCTCATTTACTTCACTTGAGAGCTTTATTTGAAAAATTAAGAGAGCAAAAGTTGTATGGAAAAATGGAAAAATGTGATTTTCTTGTTCCTAGTATTGCTTTTCTTGGTTACATTGTGTCTAGGGATGGAGTACATGTGGATCCGGAAAAAGTCAAGGCCATGTCTTCATGGTTGGCGCCTACAAGTGCTCACGAATGTCGAAGCTTTCATGGTCTAGCTTCCTTTTATAGAAGATTCATCCGAAATTTCTCAACTATCATGGCACCAATCACGGATTTGATGAAGAAAGGGGAGTTTTCATGGAACTCTCATGCTCAAAAGGCGTTTGATGAAGTCAAGGAGTTGCTATGCAACGCTCCTATCCTTGCCTTGCCGGATTTCAACAAGTTGTTCGAAGTTGAGTGTGATGCTAGTGGACTTGGAGTTGGGGCGGTTTTGCTTCAAGAAAGGAGGCCCATTGCCTACTTTAGTGAGAAGTTGAGTGGCGCCAAACTCAATTACTCCAATTATGATCGTGAATTCTATGCAATTGTGAGAGCCTTGGATCATTGGTCTCATTACTTGAGGCCCAAGCCTTTCATTCTTCATTCGGATCATGAAGCACTCAAATACATCCATGGACAGCAAAAGCTCAACCATAGGCATGCTAAGTGGGTTGAATTCCTACAAGCCTTCACATTTTCGTCCAAGTACAAGGAAGGTAAGAGTAACATTGTTGCGGATGCCCTTTCTAGGCGTTCCTATCTTTTGGCCATGGTTGATGCAAGGGTGTTGGGGTTTGAGCACTTAAAGGATTTGTATGGGAATGATGATGATTTCCGTGAGTTCTTTAGGAGTCCTAGTGGTTTGTTTGTGGTACAAGAAGGATTTTTGTTTAAGGGAAACAAGCTATGCATTCCTAAGAGTGGCGTGAGGGAGTTGCTTGTGAGAGAAGTTCATAGTGGAGGGGTGGCTGGTCATTTCGGTGTTCAAAAGACATTAGACACTTTGAATGAGAGTTTTTATTGGCCTAACATGATGAGGGATGTTCATATGGTGGTTAGTAAGTGTGCTCCTTGTCAAAGGTCGAAGAGTACCTTCCATAAAGGCCTTTATACTCCATTACCCGTACCTGATGTACCTTGGGATAGTGTGAGTATGGATTTCATTGTTGGATTACCAAGAACTCAAAGGGGGAAGGACGCCATTATGGTGGTGGTGGATCGATTTTCGAAGATGGCTCACTTTGTTCCTATGCATAAAACTGATGATGCTTTGCATGTGGCGGATTTGTACTTCAAAGAGATTATTCGATTGCATGGTATTCCTAGAAGTATTGTTAGTGATCGTGATACGAAGTTCCTTAGTCATTTTTGGAGAAGCTTATGGAAGATGGTGGGGACTAAGTTACTCTTTAGCACAAGTCATCATCCTCAAACGGATGGTCAAACGGAAGTGACTAATAGAACTCTTGGAGCTTTGTTACGTGGCTTGGTGAGTAAGACACAAAAGGATTGGGATATAAAGCTAGCTCACGCCGAGTTTGCTTATAATCGAGCTCATTCTTCTACTACTTCTAAGTCTCCATTTGAGGTGGTCTATGGTATCAATCCTTTCCTTCCTATTGATTTTGTGTCACTAACTAAATCCGAAATTCATGTTGATTCAAAGAAGAGGTTGGAAGCCTTTAAGAAGACTTGTGAGCAAGTGAAAGCAAGAATTGAGAAGATGAATACTCAATACAAGGAACGAGCCAACAAGCATAGAAGACAACCGAAATTTCGATTGGCGATTTGGTTTGGATTCATTTGAGGAAAGAACGATTTCCAAGAAGAAGGAAGAACAAGCTTATGCCTAGAGCCGATGGTCCATTCAAAGTTATTGATGTGATTAATGAAAGTGCTTATAAGATCGAGCTTCCAAGTGATTATGGAGGTGTGAGTGCAACCTTTAATGTTGGTGATCTTAGTCCTTATTTAGATGATGAAAATTTGAGGACAAATTCTTTTGAAGAGGGGGAGAATGATACAAGTCAAGGTCAAGGTCAAGCTCCAAATGATCCGATTTGTTTAGTCCTTGAAGTGTTCGGGTTCAATTTAAATTCAAACTCCTCATTTGTGTCATTTCTCAAGTGGGACGATGAGTCCATGGATGAAGCATGAAGATGACTCCATTTCTAGAGTCTTAGTTATTTTAATTAAGTCTTTAATTTTCAGCAAATAAAGGTCCGAAAATATCTTGTGATATTTCGACCAAGAATAGGCGTGTCATTAGGCGTGTGATTTGGTTTAGGCGTGTGATTTGGTCCTTGTGCTCCAAGTTTGCAAGTTGTCATTGAGTTGTAATACTTTCCTTATTTCTTGGTGTGTTTAGGCGTGTGAAGGGGGATTATGGGCTGATTTGGTTGTTTCCTTATTTACTCCTTTATTCTCTCCTAGATTCAAGGGATTAGGATGTAAGGAATTAAGGAGTGTTTCCTTAATTCTTATGGCTGATTTTCGGCCTTACTTGGTCCTTGGAGGACAAGTTTATTCTATTATAAATAATAGTTCCATGCTATCATTCAAGGCATGTGAGATTTACCTAAAAGCTTTGTTATTGAATTTAATTGTGTGATCAATTACTTTCGACCATTGAGTAATTTTCAGGAGTGATTATTTACTTAGTGTTTAATCTACTTTATTCCAGGAGTGGTGTAAGTGAGATTAAGAGTTAATTAAAATATTCAGGAGTGATTATTTTAATTATCATATCCGGTGACTTAGAACATAAATTTCGGACTTCATTATTTCATCAAGTTCGATCCTTTGCTCGAGATTTCTTGATTGCTCATTCACTTTGGACGTGTAATCATATCAGAAAGTCAATTGAAGTCAAACATAGCTAATTGAATCAAATGAAACTCAAATGCATTCAACAAAGCAAATTGAATCAAATTAAAGTAAAAAGAAGTCAAACAAAGCTAATTGAATCAAATGAAAGTCAAATGAAGTCAAACATTGCTAATAGAATCAAATAAACTCAAATGTATTCAACAAAGCTAATTGAGTCAAATGAAACTCAAATGCATTCTACAAAGCTAATTGAATCAAATTAAAGTCAAATGAAATAAAACAAACCTAATTGAATCAAATTAAAGTTAAATGAAGTCAAACCTAGGTAATTGAATCAAATGAAAGTCAAATAAAGTCAAACATAACTAATAGAATAAAATGAAACTCAAATGAATTCAACAAAGCTAATTAAATCAAATGAAACTCAAATGCATTCAACCAAGCTAATTGAATCAAATTAAAGTCAAATGAATTAAATCAAAGCTAATTGTATCAAATGAAAGTCAAATGAATTCAAATAAAGCTAATTGAATCAAATGAATCTCAAATGCATTCAACAAAGCTAATTGAATCAAATTAAAGTAAAATGAAGTCAAACAAAGCTAATTGAATCAAATGAAAGTCAAATGAAGTCAAACATTGCTAATAGAATCAAATAAACTCAAATGTATTCAACAAAGCTAATTGAGTCAAATGAAACTCAAATTCAATCTTCAAAGCTAATTGAATCAAATTAAAGTCAAATGAAATCAAACAAGCCTAATTGAATCAAATTAAAGTTAAATGAAGTCAAACCTAGCTAATTGAATAAAATGAAAGTCAAATAAAGTCAAATGAAACTCAAATGCATTCAACCAAGCTAATTGATTCAAATTAAAGTCAAATGAATTAAATCAAAGCTAATTGTATCAAATGAAAGTCAAATGATTTCAAATAAAGCTAATTGAATCCAATGAAACTCAAATGAAGTCAAACATAGCTAATAGAATCAAATGATACTCAAATGTATTCAACAAAGCTATTTGAGTCAAATGAAACTCAAATGCATTCTACAAAGCTAATTGAATCAAATTAAAGTCAAATGAAATCAAATAAAGCTAATTGAATCAAATTAGTTAAATAAAGTCAAACCAAGCTAATTGAATCAAATAAAAGTCAAATAAAAGTCAAACATAGCTAATAGAATCAAATGAAACTCAAATGCATTCAACAAAGCTAATTGAATCAAATGATACTCAAATGCATTCAACAAAGCTAATTGAATCAAATGAAAGTCAAATGAAGTCAATCAAAGCTAATTGTATCAAATGAAAGTCAAATGAATTCAAATAAAGCTAATTGAATCAAATGAAACACAAATGCATTCAACAAAGCTAATTGAATCAAATTAAAGTAAAACAAAATCAAACAAAGCTAATTGAATCAAATGAAAGTCAAATAAAGCCAAACATAGCTAATAGAATCAAATGAAACACAAATGCATTCAACAAAGCTAATTGAATCAAATGAAACTCAAATGCATTAAACAAACCTAATTGAATCAAATGAATGTCAAATGAAGTCAAACATAGCTAATTAAATTAAGTGGAACTCAATTGCATTCAAAAAAGCTAATTGAATCAAATGAAACTCAAATGTATTTAATAAAGCTAATTTAATTAAATTAAACTCAAATGCATTCAACAAAGCTAATTGAATCAAAAGAAAGTCAATTGAAGTCAAACATAGCTAATTGAATCAAATAAAACTCAAATACATTCAAAAAAGTAAAATGAATCAAATTAAAGTAAAATGAAGCCAAACAATGCTAATTGAATCAAATGAAAGTCAAATGAAGTCAAACATAGCTAATAGAATCAAATGAAACTCAAATGTATTCAACAAAGCTAATTGAGTCAAATGAAACTCAAATGCATTCTACAAAGCTAATTGAATCAAATTAAAGTTAAATGAAATCAAACAAAGCTAATTGAATCAAATTAGTTAAATGAAGTCAAACCAAGCTAATTGAATCAAATAAAAGTCAAATAAAGTCAAACATAGCTAATAGAATCAAATGAAACTCAAATGCATTCAACAAAGCTAATTGAATCAAATGATACTCAAATGCATTCAACAAAGCTAATTGAATCAAAAGAAAGTCAAATGAAGTCAATCAAAGCTAATTGTATCAATTGAAAGTCATGTGAAGTCAAACATAGCTAATTAAATCAAATGGAACTCAATTGCATTCAACAAAGCTAATTGAATCAAATGAAACTCAAATGCATTCAATAAAGCTAATTGAATCAAATTAAACTCAAATGCATTCAACAAAGCTAATTGAATCGAAAGAAAGTCAATTGAAGTCAAACATAGCTAATTGATTCAAATGAATCCCAAATGCATTCAACAAAGCAAATTGAATCAAATTAAAGTAAAATGAAGTCAAACAAAGCAAATTGAATCAAATGAAACACAAATGCATTCAACAAAGCTAATTGAATCAAATGAAACTCAAATGCATTAAACAAAGCTAATTGAATCAAATGAAAGTCAAATAAAGTCAAACATAGCTAATAGAATCAAATGAAACACAAATGCATTCAACAAAGCTAATTGAATCAAATGAAACTCAAATGCATTATTCAAAGCTAATTGAATCAAATGAAAGTCAAGTGAAGTCAAACATAGCTAATTAAATCAAATGCATTCAACACAGCAAATTGAATCAAATTAAAGTAAAAAGAAGTCAAACAAAGCTAATTGAATCAAATTAAAGTCAAATGAAATAAAAGAAACCTAATTGAATCAAATTAAAGTTAAATGAAGTCAAACCTAGCTAATTGAATCAAATGAAAGTCAAATAAAGTCAAACATAGCAAATAGAATAAAATGAAACTCAAATGAATTCAACAAAGCTAATTAAATCAAATGAAATTCAAATGCATTCAACCAAGCTAATTGAATCAAATTAAAGTCAAATGAATTAAATCAAAGCTAATTGTATCAAATGAAAGTCAAATGAATTCAAATAAAGCTAATTGAATCAAATGAAACTCAAATGCATTCAACAAAGCTACTTGAATCAAATTAAAGTAAAATGAAGTCAAACAAAGCTAATTGAATCAAATGAAAGTCAAATGAAGTCAATCATTGCTAAGAGAATCAAATAAACTCAAATGTATTCAACAAAGCTAATTGAGTCAAATGAAACTCAAATTCATTCTACAAAGCTAATTGAATCAAATTAAAGTCAAATGAAATCAAACAAGCCTAATTGAATCAAATTAAAGTTAAATGAAGTCAAACCTAGCTAATTGAATCAAATGAAAGTCAAATAAAGTCAAATGAAACTCAAATGCATTCAACCAAGCTAATTGATTCAAATTAAAGTCAAATGAATTAAATCAAAGCTAATTGTATCAAATAAACTCAAATGTATTCAACAAAGCTAATTGAGTCAAATGAAACTCAAATGCATTCTACAAAGCTAATTGAATCAAATTAAAGTCAAATGAAATCAAACAAAGCTAATTGAATCAAATTAGTTAAATAAAGTCAAACCAAGCTAATTGAATCAAATAAAAGTCAAATAAAGTCAAACATAGCTAATAGAATCAAATGAAACTCAAATGCATTCAACAAAGCTAATTGAATCAAATGATACTCAAATGCATTCAACAAAGCTAATTGAATCAAATGAAAGTCAAATGAAGTCAATCAAAGCTAATTGTATCAAATGAAAGTCAAATGAAGTCAATCAAAGCTAATTGTATCAAATGAAAGTCAAATGAATTCAAATAAAGCTAATTGAATCAAATCAAACACAAATGCATTCAACAAAGCTAATTGAATCAAATTAAAGTAAAATAAAGTCAAACAAAGCTAATTGAATCAAATGAAAGTCAAATGAAAGTCAAACATAGCTAATAGAATCAAATGAAACACAAATGCATTCAACAAAGCTAATTGAATCAAATGAAACTCAAATCCATTAAACAAAGCTAATTGAATCAAATGAAAGTCATGTGAAGTCAAACATAGCTAATTAAATCAAATGGAACTCAATTGCATTCAACAAAGCTAATAGAATCAAATGAAACTCAAATGCATTCAATAAAGCTAATTGAATCATATTAAACTCAAATGCATTCAACAAAGCTAATTGAATCGAAAGAAAGTTAATTGAAGTCAAACATAGCTAATTGAATCAAATGAAACTCAAATGCATTCAACAAAGCAAATTGAATCAAATTAAAGTAAAATGAAGTCAAACAAAGCTAATTGAATCAAATGAAAGTCAAATGAAGTCAAACATAGCTAATAGAATCAAATGAAATACAAATGCATTCAACAAAGCTAATTGAATCAAATGAAACTCAAATGCATTAAACAAAGCTAATTGAATCAAATGAAAGTCAAATAAAGTCAAACATAGCTAATAGAATCAAATGAAACACAAATGCATTCAACATTGCTAATTGAATCAAATGAAACTCAAATGCATTAAACAAACCTAATTGAATCAAATGAAAGTCAAGTGAAATCAAACATAGCTAATTAAATTAAGTGGAACTCAATTGCATTCAAAAAAGCTAATTGAATCAAATGAAACTCAAAAGTATTTAATAAAGCTAATTGAATCAAATTAAACTCAAATGCATTCAACAAAGCTAATTGAATCAAAAGAAAGTCAATTGAAGTCAAACATAGCTAATTGAATCAAATAAAACTCAAATACATTCAACAAAGCAAAATGAATCAAATTAAAGTAAAATGAAGTCAAACAATGCTAATTGAATCAAATGAAAGTCAAATGAAGTCAAACATAGCTAATAGAATCAAATGAAACTCAAATGCATTCAACAAAGCTAATTGAATCAAATGAAACTCAAATTCAATCTACAAAGCTAATTGAATCAAATTAAAGTCAAATGTAATCAAACAAGCCTAATTGAATCAAATTAAAGTTAAATGAAGTCAAACCTAGCTAATTGAATCAAATGAAAGTCAAATAAAGTCAAATGAAACTCAAATGCATTCTACAAAGCTAATTGAATCAAATTAAAGTCAAATGAAATCAAACAAAGCTAATTGAATCAAATTAGTTAAGTGAAGTCAAACCAAGCTAATTGAATCAAATAAAAGTCAAATAAAGTCAAACATAGCTAATAGAATCAAATGAAACTCAAATGCATTCAACAAAGCTAATTGAATCAAATGAAACTCAAATTCAATCTACAAAGCTAATTGAATCAAATTAAAGTCAAATGTAATCAAACAAGCCTAATTGAATCAAATTAAAGTTAAATGAAGTCAAACCTAGCTAATTGAATCAAATGAAAGTCAAATAAAGTCAAATGAAACTCAAATGCATTCTACAAAGCTAATTGAATCAAATTAAAGTCAAATGAAATCAAACAAAGCTAATTGAATCAAATTAGTTAAATAAAGTCAAACCAAGCTAATTGAATCAAATAAAAGTCAAATAAAGTCAAACATAGCTAATAGAATCAAATGAAACTCAAATGCATTCAACAAAGGTAATTGAATCAAATGATACTCAAATGCATTCAACAAAGCTAATTGAATCAAATGAAAGTCAAATGAAGTCAATCAAAGCTAATTGTATCAAATGAAAGTCAAATGAATTCAAATAAAGCTAATTGAATCAAATCAAACACAAATGCATTCAACAAAGCTAATTGAATCAAATTAAAGTAAAATAAAGTCAAACAAAGCTAATTGAATCAAATGAAAGTCAAACGAAAGTCAAACATAGCTAATAGAATCAAATGAAACACAAATGCATTCAACAAAGCTAATTGAATCAAATGAAACTCAAATCCATTAAACAAAGCTAATTGAATCAAATGAAAGTCATGTGAAGTCAAACATAGCTAATTAAATCAAATGGAACTCAATTGCATCCAACAAAGCTAATAGAATCAAATGAAACTCAAATGCATTCAATAAAGCTAATTGAATCAAATTAAACTCAAATGCATTCAACAAAGCTAATTGAATCGAAAGAAAGTTAATTGAAGTCAAACATAGCTAATTGAATCAAATGAAACTCAAATGCATTCAACAAAGCAAATTGAATCAAATTAAAGTAAAATGAAGTCAAACAAAGCTAATTGAATCAAATGAAAGTCAAATAAAGTCAAACATAGCTAATAGAATCAAATGAAACACAAATGCATTCAACAAAGCTAATTGAATCAAATGAAACTCAAATGCATTAAACAAAGCTAATTGAATCAAATGAAAGTCAAATAAAGTCAAACATAGCTAATAGAATCAAATGAAACACAAATGCATTCAACATTGCTAATTGAATCAAATGAAACTCAAATGCATTAAACAAACCTAATTGAATCAAATGAAAGTCAAGTGAAGTCAAACATAGCTAATTAAATTAAGTGGAACTCAATTGCATTCAAAAAAGCTAATTGAATCAAATGAAACTCAAAAGTATTTAATAAAGCTAATTGAATCAAATTAAACTCAAATGCATTCAACAAAGCTAATTGAATTAAAATAAAGTCAATTGAAGTAAAACATAGCTAATTGAATCAAATAAAACTCAAATACATTCAACAAAGCAAAATGAATCAAATTAAAGTAAAATGAAGTCAAACAATGCTAATTGAATCAAATGAAAGTCAAATGAAGTCAAACATAGCTAATAGAATCAAATGAAACTCAAATGTATTCAACAAAGCTAATTGAGTCAAATGAAACTCAAATGCATTCTACAAAGCTAATTGAATCAAATTAAAGTCAAATGTAATCAAACAAAGCTAATTGAATCAAATTAGTTAAGTGAAGTCAAACCAAGCTAATTGAATCAAATAAAAGTCAAATAAAGTCAAACATAGCTAATAGAATCAAATGAAACTCAAATGCATTCAACAAAGCTAATTGAATCAAATGATACTCAAATGCATTCAACAAAGCTAATTGAATCAAATGAAAGTCAAATGAAGTCAATCAAAGCTAATTGTATCAAATGAAAGTCATGTGAAGTCAAACATAGCTAATTAAATCAAATGGAACTCAATTGCATTCAACAAAGCTAATTGAATTAAATTAAACTCAAATGCATTCAATAAAGCAAATTGAATCAAATTAAAGTAAAATGAAGTCAAACAAAGCTAATTGAATCGAAAGAAAGTCAATTGAAGTCAAACATAGCTAATTGAAACAAATGAATCTCAAATGCATTCAACAAAGCAAATTGAATCAAATTAAAGTTAAATGAAGTCAAACCTAGCTAATTGAATCAAATGAAAGTCAAATAAAGTCAAACATAGCTAATAGAATAAAATGAAACTCAAATGAATTCAACAAAGCTAATTAAATCAAATGAAACTCAAATGCATTCAACCAAGCTAATTGAATCAAATTAAAGTCAAATGAATTAAATCAAAGCTAATTGTATCAAATGAAAGTCAAATGAATTCAAATAAAGCTAATTGAATCAAATGAAACTCAAATGCATTCAACAAAGCTAATTGAATCAAATTAAAGTAAAATGAAATCAAACAAAGCTAATTGAATCAAATGAAAGTCAAATGAAGTCAAACATTGCTAATAGAATCAAATAAACTCAAATGTATTCAAGAAAGCTAATTGAGTCAAATGAAACTCAAATTCATTCTACAAAGCTAATTGAATCAAATTAAAGTCAAATGAAATCAAACAAGCCTAATTGAATCAAATTAAAGTTAAATGAAGTCAAACCTAGCTAATTGAATCAAATGAAAGTCAAATAAAGTCAAATGAAACTCAAATGCATTCAACCAAGCTAATTGATTCAAATTAAAGTCAAATGAATTAAATCAAAGCTAATTGTATCAAATGAAAGTCAAATGATTTCAAATAAAGCTAATTGAATCCAATGAAACTCAAATGAAGTCAAACATAGCTAATAGAATCAAATGATACTCAAATGTATTCAACAAAGCTAATTGAGTCAAATGAAACTCAAATGCATTCTACAAAGCTAATTGAATCAAATTAAAGTGAAATGAAATCAAACAAAGCTAATTGAATCAAATTAGTTAAATAAAGTCAAACCAAGCTAATTGAATCAAATAAAAGTCAAATAAAGTCAAACATAGCTAATAGAATCAAATGAAACTCAAATGCATTCAACAAAGCTAATTGAATCAAATGATACTCAAATGCATTCAACAAAGCTAATTGAATCAAATGAAAGTCAAATGCATTCAATAAAGCTAATTGAATCAAATTAAACTCAAATGCATTCAACAAAGCTAATTGAATCAAAAGAAAGTCAATTGAAGTCAAACATAGCTAATTGAATCAAATGAAACTCAAATGCATTCAACAAAGCAAATTGAATCAAATTAAAGTAAAAAGAAGTCAAACAAAGCTAATTGAATCAAATGAAAGTCAAATGAAGTCAAACATAGCTAATAGAATCAAATGAAACACAAATGCATTCAACAAAGCCAATTGAATCAAATAAATCTCCAATGCATTAAACAAAGCTAATTGAATCAAATGAAAGTCAAATAAAGCCAAACATAGCTAATAGAATCAAATGAAACACAAATGCATTCAACAAAGCTAATTGAATCAAATGAAACTCAAATGCATTATTCAAAGCTAATTGAATCAAATGAAAGTCAAGTTAAGTCAAACATAGCTAATTAAATCAAATGGAACTCAATTGCATTCAACAAAGCTAATTGAATCAAATGAAAGTCAAATGCATTCAATAAAGCTAATTGAATCAAATTAAACTCAAATGCATTCAACAAAGCTAATTGAATCAAAAGAAAGTCAATTGAAGTCAAACATAGCTAATTGAATCAAATGAAACTCAAATGCATTCAACAAAGCAAATTGAATCAAATTAAAGTAAAAAGAAGTCAAACAAAGCTAATTGAATCAAATGAAAGTCAAATGAAGTCAAACATTGCTAATAGAATCAAATAAACTCAAATGTATTCAACAAAGCTAATTGAGTCAAATGAAACTCAAATGCATTCTACAAAGCTAATTGAATCAAATTAAAGTCAAATGAAATAAAACAAACCTAATTGAATCAAATTAAAGTTAAATGAAGTCAAACCTAGCTAATTGAATCAAATGAAAGTCAAATAAAGTCAAACATAGCTAATAGAATAAAATGAAACTCAAATGAATTCAACAAAGCTAATTAAATCAAATGAAACTCAAATGCATTCAACCAAGCTAATTGAATCAAATTAAAGTCAAATGAATTAAATCAAAGCTAATTGTATCAAATGAAAGTCAAATGAATTCAAATAAAGCTAATTGAATCAAATGAAACTCAAATGCATTCAACAAAGCTAATTGAATCAAATTAAAGTAAAATGAAATCAAACAAAGCTAATTGAATCAAATGAAAGTCAAATGAAGTCAAACATTGCTAATAGAATCAAATAAACTCAAATGTATTCAAGAAAGCTAATTGAGTCAAATGAAACTCAAATTCATTCTACAAAGCTAATTGAATCAAATTAAAGTCAAATGAAATCAAACAAGCCTAATTGAATCAAATTAAAGTTAAATGAAGTCAAACCTAGCTAATTGAATCAAATGAAAGTCAAATAAAGTCAAATGAAACTCAAATGCATTCAACCAAGCTAATTGATTCAAATTAAAGTCAAATGAATTAAATCAAAGCTAATTGTATCAAATGAAAGTCAAATGATTTCAAATAAAGCTAATTGAATCCAATGAAACTCAAATGAAGTCAAACATAGCTAATAGAATCAAATGATACTCAAATGTATTCAACAAAGCTAATTGAGTCAAATGAAACTCAAATGCATTCTACAAAGCTAATTGAATCAAATTAAAGTGAAATGAAATCAAACAAAGCTAATTGAATCAAATTAGTTAAATAAAGTCAAACCAAGCTAATTGAATCAAATAAAAGTCAAATAAAGTCAAACATAGCTAATAGAATCAAATGAAACTCAAATGCATTCAACAAAGCTAATTGAATCAAATGATACTCAAATGCATTCAACAAAGCTAATTGAATCAAATGAAAGTCAAATGCATTCAATAAAGCTAATTGAATCAAATTAAACTCAAATGCATTCAACAAAGCTAATTGAATCAAAAGAAAGTCAATTGAAGTCAAACATAGCTAATTGAATCAAATGAAACTCAAATGCATTCAACAAAGCAAATTGAATCATATTAAAGTAAAAAGAAGTCAAACAAAGCTAATTGAATCAAATGAAAGTCAAATGAAGTCAAACATAGCTAATAGAATCAAATGAAACACAAATGCATTCAACAAAGCCAATTGAATCAAATAAAACTCCAATGCATTAAACAAAGCTAATTGAATCAAATGAAAGTCAAATAAAGCCAAACATAGCTAATAGAATCAAATGAAACACAAATGCATTCAACAAAGCTAATTGAATCAAATGAAACTCAAATGCATTATTCAAAGCTAATTGAATCAAATGAAAGTCAAGTTAAGTCAAACATAGCTAATTAAATCAAATGGAACTCAATTGCATTCAACAAAGCTAATTGAATCAAATGAAAGTCAAATGCATTCAATAAAGCTAATTGAATCAAATTAAACTCAAATGCATTCAACAAAGCTAATTGAATCAAAAGAAAGTCAATTGAAGTCAAACATAGCTAATTGAATCAAATGAAACTCAAATGCATTCAACAAAGCAAATTGAATCAAATTAAAGTAAAAAGAAGTCAAACAAAGCTAATTGAATCAAATGAAAGTCAAATGAAGTCAAACATTGCTAATAGAATCAAATAAACTCAAATGTATTCAACAAAGCTAATTGAGTCAAATGAAACTCAAATGCATTCTACAAAGCTAATTGAATCAAATTAAAGTCAAATGAAATAAAACAAACCTAATTGAATCAAATTAAAGTTAAATGAAGTCAAACCTAGCTAATTGAATCAAATGAAAGTCAAATAAAGTCAAACATAGCTAATAGAATAAAATGAAACTCAAATGAATTCAACAAAGCTAATTAAATCAAATGAAACTCAAATGCATTCAACCAAGCTAATTGAATCAAATTAAAGTCAAATGAATTAAATCAAAGCTAATTGTATCAAATGAAAGTCAAATGAATTCAAATAAAGCTAATTGAATCAAATGAAACTCAAATGCATTCAACAAAGCTAATTGAATCAAATTAAAGTAAAATGAAATCAAACAAAGCTAATTGAATCAAATGAAAGTCAAATGAAGTCAAACATTGCTAATAGAATCAAATAAACTCAAATGTATTCAAGAAAGCTAATTGAGTCAAATGAAACTCAAATTCATTCTACAAAGCTAATTGAATCAAATTAAAGTCAAATGAAATCAAACAAGCCTAATTGAATCAAATTAAAGTTAAATGAAGTCAAACCTAGCTAATTGAATCAAATGAAAGTCAAATAAAGTCAAATGAAACTCAAATGCATTCAACCAAGCTAATTGATTCAAATTAAAGTCAAATGAATTAAATCAAAGCTAATTGTATCAAATGAAAGTCAAATGATTTCAAATAAAGCTAATTGAATCCAATGAAACTCAAATGAAGTCAAACATAGCTAATAGAATCAAATGATACTCAAATGTATTCAACAAAGCTAATTGAGTCAAATGAAACTCAAATGCATTCTACAAAGCTAATTGAATCAAATTAAAGTGAAATGAAATCAAACAAAGCTAATTGAATCAAATTAGTTAAATAAAGTCAAACCAAGCTAATTGAATCAAATAAAAGTCAAATAAAGTCAAACATAGCTAATAGAATCAAATGAAACTCAAATGCATTCAACAAAGCTAATTGAATCAAATGATACTCAAATGCATTCAACAAAGCTTATTGAATCAAATGAAAGTCAAATGCATTCAATAAAGCTAATTGAATCAAATTAAACTCAAATGCATTCAACAAAGCTAATTGAATCAAAAGAAAGTCAATTGAAGTCAAACATAGCTAATTGAATCAAATGAAACTCAAATGCATTCAACAAAGCAAATTGAATCAAATTAAAGTAAAAAGAAGTCAAACAAAGCTAATTGAATCAAATGAAAGTCAAATGAAGTCAAACATTGCTAATAGAATCAAATAAACTCAAATGTATTCAACAAAGCTAATTGAGTCAAATGAAACTCAAATGCATTCTACAAAGCTAATTGAATCAAATGAAAGTCAAATGAAATAAAACAAACCTAATTGAATCAAATTAAAGTTAAATGAAGTCAAACCTAGCTAATTAAATCAAATGAAAGTCAAATAAAGTCAAACATAGCTAATAGAATCAAATGAAACTCAAATGCATTCAACAAAGCTAATTGAATCAAATGATACTCAAATGCATTCAACAAAGCTAATTGAATCAAATGAAAGTCAAATGAAGTCAATCAAAGCTAATTGTATCAAATGAAAGTCAAATGAATTCAAATAAAGCTAATTGAATCAAATGAAACACAAATGCATTCAACAAAGCTAATTGAATCAAATTAAAGTAAAATAAAGTCAAACAAAGCTAATTGAATCAAATGAAAGTCAAATGAAAGTCAAACATAGCTAATAGAATCAAATGAAACACAAATGCATTCAACAAAGCTAATTGAATCAAATGAAACTCAAATCCATTAAACAAAGCTAATTGAATCAAATGAAAGTCATGTGAAGTCAAACATAGCTAATTAAATCAAAAGGAACTCAATTGCATTCAACAAAGCTAATAGAATCAAATGAAACTCAAATGCATTCAATAAAGCTAATTGAATCATATTAAACTCAAATGCATTCAACAAAGCTAATTGAATCGAAAGAAAGTTAATTGAAGTCAAACATAGCTAATAGAATCAAATGAAACTCAAATGCATTCAACAAAGCAAATTGAATCAAATTAAAGTAAAATGAAGTCAAACAAAGCTAATTGAATCAAATGAAAGTCAAATGAAGTCAAACATAGCTAATAGAATCAAATGAAACACAAATGCATTCAACAAAGCTAATTGAATCAAATGAAACTCAAATGCATTAAACAAAGCTAATTGAATCAAATGAAAGTCAAATAAAGTCAAACATAGCTAATAGAATCAAATGAAACACAAATGCATTCAACATTGCTAATTGAATCAAATGAAACTCAAATGCATTAAACAAACCTAATTGAATCAAATGAAAGTCAAGTGAAATCAAACATAGCTAATTAAATTAAGTGGAACTCAATTGCATTCAAAAAAGCTAATTGAATCAAATGAAACTCAAAAGTATTTAATAAAGCTAATTGAATCAAATTAAACTCAAATGCATTCAACAAAGCTAATTGAATCAAAAGAAAGTCAATTGAAGTCAAACATAGCTAATTGAATCAAATAAAACTCAAATACATTCAACAAAGCAAAATGAATCAAATTAAAGTAAAATGAAGTCAAACAATGCTAATTGAATCAAATGAAAGTCAAATGAAGTCAAACATAGCTAATAGAATCAAATGAAACTCAAATGTATTCAACAAAGATAATTGAGTCAAATGAAACTCAAATGCATTCTACAAAGCTAATTGAATCAAATTAAAGTCAAATGAAATCAAACAAAGCTAATTGAATCAAATTAGTTAAATGAAGTCAAACCAAGCTAATTGAATCAAATAAAAGTCAAATAAAGTCAAACATAACTAATAGAATCAAATGAAACTCAAATGCATTCAACAAAGATAATTGAATCAAATGATACTCAAATGCATTCAACAAAGCTAATTGAATCAAATGAAAGTTAAATGAAGTCCATCAAAGCTAATTGTATCAAATGAAAGTCATGTGAAGTCAAACATAGCTAATTAAATCAAATGGAAATCAATTGCATTCAACAAAGCTAATTGAATCAAATGAAACTCAAATGCATTCAATAAAGCTAATTGAATCAAATTAAACTCAAATGCATTCAACAAAGCTAATTGAATTGAAAGAAAGTCAATTGAAGTCAAACATAGCTAATTTAATCAAATGAATCTCAAATGCATTCAACAAAGCAAATTGAATCAAATTAAAGTAAAATGAAGTCAAACAAAGCTAATTGAATCAAATGAAAGTCAAATGAAGTCAAACATAGCTAATAGAATCAAATGAAACACAAATGCATTCAACAAAGCTAATTGAATCAAATGAAACTCAAATGCATTAAACAAAGCTAATTGAATCAAATGAAAGTCAAATAAAGCCAAACATAGCTAATAGAATCAAATGAAACACAAATGCATTCAACAAAGCTAATTAAATCAAATGAAACTCAAATGCATTATTCAAAGCTAATTGAATCAAATGAAAGTTAAGTGAAGTCAAACATAGCTAATTAAATCAAATGGAACTCAATTGCATTCAACAAAGCTAATTGAATCAAATGAAACTCAAATGCATTCAATAAAGCTAATTGAATCAAATTAAACTCAAATGCATTCAACAAAGCTAATTGAATCAAAAGAAAGTGATACAAGTCAAGGTCAAGGTCAAGCTCCAAATGATCCGATTTGTTTAGTCCTTGAAGTGTTCGGGTTCAATTTAAATTCAAACTCCTCATTTGTGTCATTTCTCAAGTGGGACGATGAGTCCATGGATGAAGCATGAAGATGACTCCATTTCTAGAGTCTTAGTTATTTTAATTAAGTCTTTAATTTTCAGCAAATAAAGGTCCGAAAATATCTTGTGATATTTCGACCAAGAATAGGCGTGTCATTAGGCGTGTGATTTGGTTTAGGCGTGTGATTTGGTCCTTGTGCTCCAAGTTTGCAAGTTGTCATTGAGTTGTAATACTTTCCTTATTTCTTGGTGTGTTTAGGCGTGTGAAGGGGGATTATGGGCTGATTTGGTTGTTTCCTTATTTACTCCTTTATTCTCTCCTAGATTCAAGGGATTAGGATGTAAGGAATTAAGGAGTGTTTCCTTAATTCTTATGGCTGATTTTCGGCCTTACTTGGTCCTTGGAGGACAAGTTTATTCTATTATAAATAATAGTTCCATGCTATCATTCAAGGCATGTGAGATTTACCTAAAAGCTTTGTTATTGAATTTAATTGTGTGATCAATTACTTTCGACCATTGAGTAATTTTCGGGAGTGATTATTTACTTAGTGTTTAATCTACTTTATTCCGGGAGTGGTGTAAGTGAGATTAAGAGTTAATTAAAATATTCAGGGAGTGATTATTTTAATTATCATATCCGGTGACTTAGAACATAAATTTCGGACTTCATTATTTCATCAAGTTCGATCCTTTGCTCGAGATTTCTTGATTGCTCATTCACTTTGGACGTGTAATCATATCGGTTGGTATCGATTTTTCCGGGAGGGTGAGGATAGAAGGGATTCTCCTTTCATTGGTAAGTGCTTCTACTTTGTTCGATCCTTGGTTGGGGTTTTGTGTGATTGTGGCTTGCTATTTGAGTTATAATGTCCGAATTTGCGGAAATAAAAGCTCTTATTGAGAAAATTCATAACACTCAATTAGAGGAAAAGGAGAAAACGGCAAGATTAACAGTAGCTCATAATATTCTTGCGGGTAAAGTGAACAATAAAAACGACCCTAATCACATTGACTATGAATCGATGTTGAGGAGGTTAAAATTGTTAAACCGACTTATGATAATGATAGGGGGATTAAACTAGATGATTTTACCGGGTGATTCTAGTCCCGAGGATTTACTTGAATGGATTCGTCAACTCGGAGAAAATTTGTGATTATAAGGGATTTGATGATGAGAAACGTTTTAAAATTGCCACCATTAGACTAACTAAGTATGCTTGGAATTTGGTTAGAGAGTCTAAAGGCAAAAAGAGCGAGACTTGGGAAACCTAAGCTTAAAAGTTGGACTAAGCTTAAAAGGAAATTGCATGAGAAGTTTGTTCCAAGTGATTTTATTCAAAGGCAATATATGAGAAAGAATTCTTTGACTCAAGATGTGTCAAGCGTGCATGATTATATGGTTGAATTTGACAAGTTATGTTTGATTTGTGATGTTGATGAAGTCGAACAAGAAAAAATTGCTAGGTTTGTTAATGGACTTAATAAATCTATTGCTAGAAAGGTTGATGTGTCGAATTATAGCACTTTTGATGATGTGTGTCGATTGGCTTTAAAATTTGAAAGGCATGAATTGGATGAAAAGAAATCATATGGGGGAAATTCGGCCATAATAAACCCAATTCTTCTTCTTCTTTCGTCCCTTCTTCTTCTAATTCTTCTAAACCCTTTGAAAAGAAAGATAATCCTTCTAAAGGGGAACCAAAGGGAGAACGACCTAAGTTGGTGATTTCTAAGGAAAAGTGGGAAGAAACCCGAAAGTGTTTTAAGTGTCAAGGAAGGGGTCATATTGCTAGTAGTTGTCCATCTAGAAAAACCCTAACTTTGAGACAATACATGACCATAGAAGAGGAGGAGAGAACTTATGACTATGTGTATGAAGAGGAGGAATGTGAAAGTGTTGATAATGAGATTGCATATGCCGAAGATGAGTCTAGGATGCTTGGGGTTATTAGGAGAACTTTGCATGTTGATCATTCTCCTAACCATGATCAAAGAGAAAACTTGTTTCATACTAGATGTCGAATTGGTGAGTTTACATGTAATGTGATTATTGACTAAGGGTTCATGTACGAATGTGGTTGCTTCTAATGTGGTTTCTAAGTTGAATTTGATTGTTAGAGACCATCCACATCCTTATAAGTTGAGTTGGTTGGATGACAAAACGGGTTTGTTGGTGAAAAGGCAAGCTCTTGTGTCGTTTTCTATTGGGGGTTACAAAGATGAGTTGTGGGGTGATGTTCTACCCATGAGTGCTTGTCATCTTCTTCTTGGTAGACCTTGGCAATATGATCGAAAAGTTGTTCATGAAGGTGAAACCAATGTGTACACGGTTTTGATGGGTTCTAAAAAGATTCGATTGGTTCCTTTGTCTCCTAGTTCCATGGCACCCAAGAAGGTGGTTGAAACGAAACAAAACTTGTTTCTTTCGGCCAAAGAATTCGAGAAAGAGGTAGAATTGGAAGGACATTGTTATGCTTTATGTGTTAAACTTGCTTTGACTAATTCGAAACTTGCGGCTCTATTGGACGAATTTTGTGATGTTTTTCCGGGAGGAATTGCCTCAAGGATTACCACCATTGAGAGGCATAGAGCATGCCATTGATCTTGTACCAGGCGCACCTTTGCCAAATAAGCCGGCATATAGATGTGATCCCGTAGCTTCTAAGGAGCTACAAAAGCAAATTGAAGAGTTGATTGACCGAGGCTATGTAAGAGAAAGCATGAGTCCATCTCGCCGTTCCCGCTTTGCTTGTTCCTAAGAAAGATGGTACTTGGAGGATGTGTATTGATAGTAGAGCCGTCAACAACATAACAATCAAGTATCGTTTTCCTATGCCTAGATTAGAGGACATGCTTGATGAACTACATGGAGCTTCGATTTTTTCGAAGATTGATTTGAGGAGTGGTTATCATCGAATGAGAATTCGGGAAGGAGATGAATGGAAAACCGCTTTCAAGACCAAACAAGGTCTATATGAGTGGATGGTGATGCCCTTTGGTCTTTGCAATGCTCCTAGTTCATTTATGAGACTTATGAATGAGGTACTACGTCCCTTTCTTAACAAGTTTATTGTTGTCTATTTAGATGATATTCTTGTATATAGTACTAGTGTTGAGTCTCATTTACTTCACTTGAGAGCTTTATTTGAAAAATTAAGAGAGCAAAAGTTGTATGGAAAAATGGAAAAATGTGATTTTCTTGTTCCTAGTATTGCTTTTCTTGGTTACATTGTGTCTAGGGATGGAGTACATGTGGATCCGGAAAAAGTCAAGGCCATGTCTTCATGGTTGGCGCCTACAAGTGCTCACGAATGTCGAAGCTTTCATGGTCTAGCTTCCTTTTATAGAAGATTCATCCGAAATTTCTCAACTATCATGGCACCAATCACGGATTTGATGAAGAAAGGGGAGTTTTCATGGAACTCTCATGCTCAAAAGGCGTTTGATGAAGTCAAGGAGTTGCTATGCAACGCTCCTATCCTTGCCTTGCCGGATTTCAACAAGTTGTTCGAAGTTGAGTGTGATGCTAGTGGACTTGGAGTTGGGGCGGTTTTGCTTCAAGAAAGGAGGCCCATTGCCTACTTTAGTGAGAAGTTGAGTGGCGCCAAACTCAATTACTCCAATTATGATCGTGAATTCTATGCAATTGTGAGAGCCTTGGATCATTGGTCTCATTACTTGAGGCCCAAGCCTTTCATTCTTCATTCGGATCATGAAGCACTCAAATACATCCATGGACAGCAAAAGCTCAACCATAGGCATGCTAAGTGGGTTGAATTCCTACAAGCCTTCACATTTTCGTCCAAGTACAAGGAAGGTAAGAGTAACATTGTTGCGGATGCCCTTTCTAGGCGTTCCTATCTTTTGGCCATGGTTGATGCAAGGGTGTTGGGGTTTGAGCACTTAAAGGATTTGTATGGGAATGATGATGATTTCCGTGAGTTCTTTAGGAGTCCTAGTGGTTTGTTTGTGGTACAAGAAGGATTTTTGTTTAAGGGAAACAAGCTATGCATTCCTAAGAGTGGCGTGAGGGAGTTGCTTGTGAGAGAAGTTCATAGTGGAGGGGTGGCTGGTCATTTCGGTGTTCAAAAGACATTAGACACTTTGAATGAGAGTTTTTATTGGCCTAACATGATGAGGGATGTTCATATGGTGGTTAGTAAGTGTGCTCCTTGTCAAAGGTCGAAGAGTACCTTCCATAAAGGCCTTTATACTCCATTACCCGTACCTGATGCACCTTGGGATAGTGTGAGTATGGATTTCATTGTTGGATTACCAAGAACTCAAAGGGGGAAGGACGCCATTATGGTGGTGGTGGATCGATTTTCGAAGATGGCTCACTTTGTTCCTATGCATAAACCGATGATGCTTTGCATGTGGCGGATTTGTACTTCAAAGAGATTATTCGATTGCATGGTATTCCTAGAAGTATTGTTAGTGATCGTGATACGAAGTTCCTT
Source organism: Beta corolliflora (assembly GCA_947648045.1). Taxonomy (NCBI): domain Eukaryota; kingdom Viridiplantae; phylum Streptophyta; class Magnoliopsida; order Caryophyllales; family Amaranthaceae; genus Beta; species Beta corolliflora. The sequence continues at coordinate 65,095 of CANSZD010001872.1, read as the reverse complement.
AGTCATTTTTGGAGAAGCTTATGGAAGATGGTGGGGACTAAGTTACTCTTTAGCACAAGTCATCATCCTCAAACGGATGGTCAAACGGAAGTGACTAATAGAACTCTTGGAGCTTTGTTACGTGGCTTGGTGAGTAAGACACAAAAGGATTGGGATATAAAGCTAGCTCACGCCGAGTTTGCTTATAATCGAGCTCATTCTTCTACTACTTCTAAGTCTCCATTTGAGGTGGTCTATGGTATCAATCCTTTCCTTCCTATTGATTTTGTGTCACTAACTAAATCTGAAATTCATGTTGATTCAAAGAAGAGGTTGGAAGCCTTTAAGAAGACTTGTGAGCAAGTGAAAGCAAGAATTGAGAAGATGAATACTCAATACAAGGAACGAGCCAACAAGCATAGAAGACAACCGAAATTTCAGATTGGCGATTTGGTTTGGATTCATTTGAGGAAAGAACGATTTCCAAGAAGAAGGAAGAACAAGCTTATGCCTAGAGCTGATGGTCCATTCAAAGTTATTGATGTGATTAATGAAAGTGCTTATAAGATCGAGCTTCCAAGTGATTATGGAGGTGTGAGTGCAACCTTTAATGTTGGTGATCTTAGTCCTTATTTAGATGATGAAAATTTGAGGACAAATTCTTTTGAAGAGGGGGAGAATGATACAAGTCAAGGTCAAGGTGATGCGTGTGTGAAGCATCAAGTTCGACAATCCTAGTTCAGTTAGGACTCTTTATGTAGTTTCCTAGTTCTGTTAGGAAACTAAATGTTTTATTTGCTTTATAACTCTTTTAAAGTAGGTGTTTGAGTGATAAAGGAATCCTATTATGTTTAGGAGTCTAATTACCTTTGTCATAGAGTCTTGTTAGGAGTCTTTAAGTTGTAATTCTAGTTGGGTTAGAATTCCAAATCCTAGTTGGATTAGGATTCTAATTGGAGTAGAATTATAGTAGCATTAGGACTTTGTGTTGATTAGAGTTGGATTGGCACAAGGATTCTAATCACATAGCCGTGTGATTAGAGATAGATTAGTTTGTTATTGTTTTTGTTTATCTTTTATGCTTTACTAGTTCTAATAGGTTTAGGTTATTATGTTTTAATAGTTCTACTAGGTTTAGGATAATTTGTTCATTATAAATAGGCTATTTCGGCCATCAATAAAAAAGAGTTGATTTTGAGTTTAAGAAAATTCGAGTGCTTGCTTGGCATTGAATGTTGGTCGTCGTACCACAAACATACAAATCGAGGTTTGTGTGCATCTCCTAGTTGCGGTTAGTGAGAGATCCTCTAGTTCTCGAGGGAACATATAGAGCCTATCCATATAAAGATCCAATCTTTATATACTATCTTGTTACAAAGTTCGAATCTTTCTTAGTTCAAACGTGAGTCTCAATTGTGTTTTACATTATTCGTGTTTTAAGCTTCCGGAAACACATCAAGTGGTATCAGAGCTACTCCGGTAAAACGGAGCGTGAGGGCGCGTTTTAAGTCGGAATTTGGATTTGTTTGTTGTGTTGGAAAGCTAACAAGTAGATCTATCTTGTGTCAAAATTTCAGCTGATTCCGATCAGTAACGAAGTCACAGTGAACGCAAACATTTGAAGCAGAATTCTGTTCTTCCGGGCAGATTACATACTGTTAGTAAAATAAAAACTGCATTCGATTGGCTTGTTATTTTTTGATGAAATTTTGGTCGAGTGTTTTAAACACATAGGGCTACCTGGGTAAAAATTTTCATAAATTTTCGAGGTGTTTTGATTGCGTTTTTGGGTACATATTTCAGATGTATTTTCTGGGCAGTTTTTTTTAGTTTATGAATTATGGACATGAGTGGATGGCCGCCTGAGATCTTAGAGGCTTATAAACGAATGCAACAGGCTACGAAAGTTATTCAAGATTTGCTTCAACAACTTAAAGAGAAACGACATGAAGATTCAAAGAAACTTTCGATTGTTGAGGAAGATGAAGAAAAAGTCGACGCTTTATCTTGTTTCAAGGATAAAGATTTGATTTTGACATATGAAGAAGTGATCCAAAAACTTGAAATAAGGGAAACCGTGCCTCTTGGTCATGTTTCTTTTGCTTTGGGTCCTAGGGTTGATGATGATATGGTTCCAAATGTTATAAATCTACATCAAAGGTTACCATGGAGTTTGACAAGATTAAATTTTCATGGGGCAAAGGATGATTTTTACCGAAGGAAGGTGTTAGTTGAGTATATTGCTGTCCGCTTGATTTGGATGATTTCATGGATTACTTTGATGATCAAACTTGAGGACAAGTTTTTTTCTAAGGAGGAGAGTATGATGCGTGTGTGAAGCATCAAGTTCGACAATCCTAGTTCAGTTAGGACTCTTTATGTAGTTTCCTAGTTCTGTTAGGAAACTAAATGTTTTATTTGCTTTATAACTCTTTTAAAGTAGGTGTTTGAGTGATAAAGGAATCCTATTATGTTTAGGAGTCTAATTACCTTTGTCATAGAGTCTTGTTAGGAGTCTTTAAGTTGTAATTCTAGTTGGGTTAGAATTCCAAATCCTAGTTGGATTAGGATTCTAATTGGAGTAGAATTATAGTAGCATTAGGACTTTGTGTTGATTAGAGTTGGATTGGCACAAGGATTCTAATCACATAGCCGTGTGATTAGAGATAGATTAGTTTGTTATTGTTTTTGTTTATCTTTTATGCTTTACTAGTTCTAATAGGTTTAGGTTATTATGTTTTAATAGTTCTACTAGGTTTAGGATAATTTGTTCATTATAAATAGGCTATTTCGGCCATCAATAAAAAAGAGTTGATTTTGAGTTTAAGAAAATTCGAGTGCTTGCTTGGCATTGAATGTTGGTCGTCGTACCACAAACATACAAATCGAGGTTTGTGTGCATCTCCTAGTTGCGGTTAGTGAGAGATCCTCTAGTTCTCGAGGGAACATATAGAGCCTATCCATATAAAGATCCAATCTTTATATACTATCTTGTTACAAAGTTCGAATCTTTCTTAGTTCAAACGTGAGTCTCAATTGTGTTTTACATTATTCGTGTTTTAAGCTTCCGGAAACACATCAAGTGGTATCAGAGCTACTCCGGTAAAACGGAGCGTGAGAGCGCGTTTTAAGTCGGAATTTGGATTTGTTTGTTGTGTTGGAAAGCTAACAAGTAGATCTATCTTGTGTCAAAATTTCATCTGATTCCGATCAGTAACGAAGTCACAGTGAACGCAAACATTTGAAGCAGAATTCTGTTCTTCCGGGCAGATTACATACTGTTAGTAAAATAAAAACTGCATTCGATTGGCTTGTTATTTTTTGATGAAATTTTGGTCGAGTGTTTTAAACACATAGGGCTACCTGGGTAAAAATTTTCATAAATTTTCGAGGTGTTTTGATTGCGTTTTTGGGTACATATTTCAGATGTATTTTCTGGGCAGTTTTTTTTAGTTTATGAATTATGGACATGAGTGGATGGCCGCCTGAGATCTTAGAGGCTTATAAACGAATGCAACAGGCTACGAAAGTTATTCAAGATTTGCTTCAACAACTTAAAGAGAAACGACATGAAGATTCAAAGAAACTTTCGATTGTTGAGGAAGATGAAGAAAAAGTCGACGCTTTATCTTGTTTCAAGGATAAAGATTTGATTTTGACATATGAAGAAGTGATCCAAAAACTTGAAATAAGGGAAACCGTGCCTCTTGGTCATGTTTCTTTTGCTTTGGGTCCTAGGGTTGATGATGATATGGTTCCAAATGTTATAAATCTACATCAAAGGTTACCATGGAGTTTGACAAGATTAAATTTTCATGGGGCAAAGGATGATTTTTACCGAAGGAAGGTGTTAGTTGAGTATATTGTCTGTCCGCTTGATTTGGATGATTTCATGGATTACTTTGATGATCAAACTTGAGGACAAGTTTTTTTCTAAGGAGGAGAGTATGATGCGTGTGTGAAGCATCAAGTTCGACAATCCTAGTTCAGGTTAGGGACTCTTTATGTAGTTTCCTAGTTCTCGTTAGGAAACTAAATGTTTTATTTGCTTTATAACTCTTTTAAAGTAGGTGTTTGAGTGATAAAGGAATCCTATTATGTTTAGGAGTCTAATTACCTTTGTCATAGAGTCTTGTTAGGAGTCTTTAAGTTGTAATTCTAGTTGGGTTAGAATTCCAAATCCTAGTTGGATTAGGATTCTAATTGGAGTAGAATTATAGTAGCATTAGGACTTTGTGTTGATTAGAGTTGGATTGGCACAAGGATTCTAATCACATAGCCGTGTGATTAGAGATAGATTAGTTTGTTATTGTTTTTGTTTATCTTTTATGCTTTACTAGTTCTAATAGGTTTAGGTTATTATGTTTTAATAGTTCTACTAGGTTTAGGATAATTTGTTCATTATAAATAGGCTATTTCGGCCATCAATAAAAAAGAGTTGATTTTGAGTTTAAGAAAATTCGAGTGCTTGCTTGGCATTGAATGTTGGTCGTCGTACCACAAACATACAAATCGAGGTTTGTGTGCATCTCCTAGTTGCGGTTAGTGAGAGATCCTCTAGTTCTCGAGGGAACATATAGAGCCTATCCATATAAAGATCCAATCTTTATATACTATCTTGTTACAAAGTTCGAATCTTTCTTAGTTCAAACGTGAGTCTCAATTGTGTTTTACATTATTCGTGTTTTAAGCTTCCGGAAACACATCACAAGGTCAAGCTCCAAATGATCCGATTTGTTTAGTCCTTGAAGTGTTCGGGTTCAATTTAAATTCAAACTCCTCATTTGTGTCATTTCTCAAGTGGGACGATGAGTCCATGGATGAAGCATGAAGATGACTCCATTTCTAGAGTCTTAGTTATTTTAATTAAGTCTTTAATTTTCAGCAAATAAAGGTCCGAAAATATCTTGTGATATTTCGACCAAGAATAGGCGTGTCATTAGGCGTGTGATTTGGTTTAGGCGTGTGATTTGGTCCTTGTGCTCCAAGTTTGCAAGTTGTCATTGAGTTGTAATACTTTCCTTATTTCTTGGTGTGTTTAGGCGTGTGAAGGGGGATTATGGGCTGATTTGGTTGTTTCCTTATTTACTCCTTTATTCTCTCCTAGATTCAAGGGATTAGGATGTAAGGAATTAAGGAGTGTTTCCTTAATTCTTATGGCTGATTTTCGGCCTTACTTGGTCCTTGGAGGACAAGTTTATTCTATTATAAATAATAGTTCCATGCTATCATTCAAGGCATGTGAGATTTACCTAAAAGCTTTGTTATTGAATTTAATTGTGTGATCAATTACTTTCGACCATTGAGTAATTTTCGGGAGTGATTATTTACTTAGTGTTTAATCTACTTTATTCCGGGAGTGGTGTAAGTGAGATTAAGAGTTAATTAAAATATTCAGGAGTGATTATTTTAATTATCATATCCGGTGACTTAGAACATAAATTTCGGACTTCATTATTTCATCAAGTTCGATCCTTTGCTCGAGATTTCTTGATTGCTCATTCACTTTGGACGTGTAATCATATCGAAAGTCAATTGAAGTCAAACATAGCTAATTGAATCAAATGAAACTCAAATGCATTCAACAAAGCAAATTGAATCAAATTAAAGTAAAAAGAAGTCAAACAAAGCTAATTGAATCAAATGAAAGTCAAATGAAGTCAAACATTGCTAATAGAATCAAATAAACTCAAATGTATTCAACAAAGCTAATTGAGTCAAATGAAACTCAAATGCATTCTACAAAGCTAATTGAATCAAATTAAAGTCAAATGAAATAAAACAAACCTAATTGAATCAAATTAAAGTTAAATGAAGTCAAACCTAGGTAATTGAATCAAATGAAAGTCAAATAAAGTCGAAACATAGCTAATAGAATAAAATGAAACTCAAATGAATTCAACAAAGCTAATTAAATCAAATGAAACTCAAATGCATTCAACCAAGCTAATTGAATCAAATTAAAGTCAAATGAATTAAATCAAAGCTAATTGTATCAAATGAAAGTCAAATGAATTCAAATAAAGCTAATTGAATCAAATGAATCTCAAATGCATTCAACAAAGCTAATTGAATCAAATTAAAGTAAAATGAAGTCAAACAAAGCTAATTGAATCAAATGAAAGTCAAATGAAGTCAAACATTGCTAATAGAATCAAATAAACTCAAATGTATTCAACAAAGCTAATTGAGTCAAATGAAACTCAAATTCATTCTACAAAGCTAATTGAATCAAATTAAAGTCAAATGAAATCAAACAAGCCTAATTGAATCAAATTAAAGTTAAATGAAGTCAAACCTAGCTAATTGAATAAAATGAAAGTCAAATAAAGTCAAATGAAACTCAAATGCATTCAACCAAGCTAATTGATTCAAATTAAAGTCAAATGAATTAAATCAAAGCTAATTGTATCAAATGAAAGTCAAATGATTTCAAATAAAGCTAATTGAATCCAATGAAACTCAAATGAAGTCAAACATAGCTAATAGAATCAAATGATACTCAAATGTATTCAACAAAGCTATTTGAGTCAAATGAAACTCAAATGCATTCTACAAAGCTAATTGAATCAAATTAAAGTCAAATGAAATCAAATAAAGCTAATTGAATCAAATTAGTTAAATAAAGTCAAACCAAGCTAATTGAATCAAATAAAAGTCAAATAAAAGTCAAACATAGCTAATAGAATCAAATGAAACTCAAATGCATTCAACAAAGCTAATTGAATCAAATGATACTCAAATGCATTCGACAAAGCTAATTGAATCAAATGAAAGTCAAATGAAGTCAATCAAAGCTAATTGTATCAAATGAAAGAAAGTCAATGAAGTCAAACATAGCTAATTGAATCAAATGAAACTCAAATGCATTCAACAAAGCAAATTGAATCAAATTAAAGTAAAAAGAAGTCAAACAAAGCTAATTGAATCAAATGAAAGTCAAATGAAGTCAAACATTGCTAATAGAATCAAATAAACTCAAATGTATTCAACAAAGCTAATTGAGTCAAATGAAACTCAAATGCATTCTACAAAGCTAATTGAATCAAATTAAAGTCAAATGAAATAAAACAAACCTAATTGAATCAAATTAAAGTTAAATGAAGTCAAACCTAGGTAATTGAATCAAATGAAAGTCAAATAAAGTCAAACATAGCTAATAGAATAAAATGAAACTCAAATGAATTCAACAAAGCTAATTAAATCAAATGAAACTCAAATGCATTCAACCAAGCTAATTGAATCAAATTAAAGTCAAATGAATTAAATCAAAGCTAATTGTATCAAATGAAAGTCAAATGAATTCAAATAAAGCTAATTGAATCAAATGAATCTCAAATGCATTCAACAAAGCTAATTGAATCAAATTAAAGTAAAATGAAGTCAAACAAAGCTAATTGAATCAAATGAAAGTCAAATGAAGTCAAACATTGCTAATAGAATCAAATAAACTCAAATGTATTCAACAAAGCTAATTGAGTCAAATGAAACTCAAATTCATTCTACAAAGCTAATTGAATCAAATTAAAGTCAAATGAAATCAAACAAGCCTAATTGAATCAAATTAAAGTTAAATGAAGTCAAACCTAGCTAATTGAATAAAATGAAAGTCAAATAAAGTCAAATGAAACTCAAATGCATTCAACCAAGCTAATTGATTCAAATTAAAGTCAAATGAATTAAATCAAAGCTAATTGTATCAAATGAAAGTCAAATGATTTCAAATAAAGCTAATTGAATCCAATGAAACTCAAATGAAGTCAAACATAGCTAATAGAATCAAATGATACTCAAATGTATTCAACAAAGCTATTTGAGTCAAATGAAACTCAAATGCATTCTACAAAGCTAATTGAATCAAATTAAAGTCAAATGAAATCAAATAAAGCTAATTGAATCAAATTAGTTAAATAAAGTCAAACCAAGCTAATTGAATCAAATAAAAGTCAAATAAAAGTCAAACATAGCTAATAGAATCAAATGAAACTCAAATGCATTCAACAAAGCTAATTGAATCAAATGATACTCAAATGCATTCGACAAAGCTAATTGAATCAAATGAAAGTCAAATGAAGTCAATCAAAGCTAATTGTATCAAATGAAAGAAAGTCAATTGAAGTCAAACATAGCTAATTGAATCAAATGAAACTCAAATGCATTCAACAAAGCAAATTGAATCAAATTAAAGTAAAAAGAAGTCAAACAAAGCTAATTGAATCAAATGAAAGTCAAATGAAGTCAAACATTGCTAATAGAATCAAATAAACTCAAATGTATTCAACAAAGCTAATTGAGTCAAATGAAACTCAAATGCATTCTACAAAGCTAATTGAATCAAATTAAAGTCAAATGAAATAAAACAAACCTAATTGAATCAAATTAAAGTTAAATGAAGTCAAACCTAGGTAATTGAATCAAATGAAAGTCAAATAAAGTCAAACATAGCTAATAGAATAAAATGAAACTCAAATGAATTCAACAAAGCTAATTAAATCAAATGAAACTCAAATGCATTCAACCAAGCTAATTGAATCAAATTAAAGTCAAATGAATTAAATCAAAGCTAATTGTATCAAATGAAAGTCAAATGAATTCAAATAAAGCTAATTGAATCAAATGAATCTCAAATGCATTCAACAAAGCTAATTGAATCAAATTAAAGTAAAATGAAGTCAAACAAAGCTAATTGAATCAAATGAAAGTCAAATGAAGTCAAACATTGCTAATAGAATCAAATAAACTCAAATGTATTCAACAAAGCTAATTGAGTCAAATGAAACTCAAATTCATTCTACAAAGCTAATTGAATCAAATTAAAGTCAAATGAAATCAAACAAGCCTAATTGAATCAAATTAAAGTTAAATGAAGTCAAACCTAGCTAATTGAATAAAATGAAAGTCAAATAAAGTCAAATGAAACTCAAATGCATTCAACCAAGCTAATTGATTCAAATTAAAGTCAAATGAATTAAATCAAAGCTAATTGTATCAAATGAAAGTCAAATGATTTCAAATAAAGCTAATTGAATCCAATGAAACTCAAATGAAGTCAAACATAGCTAATAGAATCAAATGATACTCAAATGTATTCAACAAAGCTATTTGAGTCAAATGAAACTCAAATGCATTCTACAAAGCTAATTGAATCAAATTAAAGTCAAATGAAATCAAATAAAGCTAATTGAATCAAATTAGTTAAATAAAGTCAAACCAAGCTAATTGAATCAAATAAAAGTCAAATAAAAGTCAAACATAGCTAATAGAATCAAATGAAACTCAAATGCATTCAACAAAGCTAATTGAATCAAATGATACTCAAATGCATTCGACAAAGCTAATTGAATCAAATGAAAGTCAAATGAAGTCAATCAAAGCTAATTGTATCAAATGAAAGTCAAATGAATTCAAATAAAGCTAATTGAATCAAATGAAACACAAATGCATTCAACAAAGCTAATTGAATCAAATTAAAGTAAAACAAAATCAAACAAAGCTAATTGAATCAAATGAAAGTCAAATAAAGCCAAACATAGCTAATAGAATCAAATGAAACACAAATGCATTCAACAAAGCTAATTGAATCAAATGAAACTCAAATGCATTAAACAAACCTAATTGAATCAAATGAATGTCAAATGAAGTCAAACATAGCTAATTAAATTAAGTGGAACTCAATTGCATTCAAAAAAGCTAATTGAATCAAATGAAACTCAAATGTATTTATTAAAGCTAATTTAATTAAATTAAACTCAAATGCATTCAACAAAGCTAATTGAATCAAAAGAAAGTCAATTGAAGTCAAACATAGCTAATTGAATCAAATAAAACTCAAATACATTCAAAAAAGTAAAATGAATCAAATTAAAGTAAAATGAAGCCAAACAATGCTAATTGAATCAAATGAAAGTCAAATGAAGTCAAACATAGCTAATAGAATCAAATGAAACTCAAATGTATTCAACAAAGCTAATTGAGTCAAATGAAACTCAAATGCATTCTACAAAGCTAATTGAATCAAATTAAAGTTAAATGAAATCAAACAAAGCTAATTGAATCAAATTAGTTAAATGAAGTCAAACCAAGCTAATTGAATCAAATAAAAGTCAAATAAAGTCAAACATAGCTAATAGAATCAAATGAAACTCAAATGCATTCAACAAAGCTAATTGAATCAAATGATACTCAAATGCATTCAACAAAGCTAATTGAATCAAAAGAAAGTCAAATGAAGTCAATCAAAGCTAATTGTATCAATTGAAAGTCATGTGAAGTCAAACATAGCTAATTAAATCAAATGGAACTCAATTGCATTCAACAAAGCTAATTGAATCAAATGAAACTCAAATGCATTCAATAAAGCTAATTGAATCAAATTAAACTCAAATGCATTCAACAAAGCTAATTGAATCGAAAGAAAGTCAATTGAAGTCAAACATAGCTAATTGATTCAAATGAATCCCAAATGCATTCAACAAAGCAAATTGAATCAAATTAAAGTAAAATGAAGTCAAACAAAGCAAATTGAATCAAATGAAACACAAATGCATTCAACAAAGCTAATTGAATCAAATGAAACTCAAATGCATTAAACAAAGCTAATTGAATCAAATGAAAGTCAAATAAAGTCAAACATAGCTAATAGAATCAAATGAAACACAAATGCATTCAACAAAGCTAATTGAATCAAATGAAACTCAAATGCATTATTCAAAGCTAATTGAATCAAATGAAAGTCAAGTGAAGTCAAACATAGCTAATTAAATCAAATGCATTCAAACAAAGCAAATTGAATCAAATTAAAGTAAAAAGAAGTCAAAAACAAAGCTAATTGAATCAAATTAAAGTCAAATGAAATAAAAGAAACCTAATTGAATCAAATTAAAGTTAAATGAAGTCAAACCTAGCTAATTGAATCAAATGAAAGTCAAATAAAGTCAAACATAGCAAATAGAATAAAATGAAACTCAAATGAATTCAACAAAGCTAATTAAATCAAATGAAATTCAAATGCATTCAACCAAGCTAATTGAATCAAATTAAAGTCAAATGAATTAAATCAAAGCTAATTGTATCAAATGAAAGTCAAATGAATTCAAATAAAGCTAATTGAATCAAATGAAACTCAAATGCATTCAACAAAGCTACTTGAATCAAATTAAAGTAAAATGAAGTCAAACAAAGCTAATTGAATCAAATGAAAGTCAAATGAAAGTCAATCATAGCTAAGAGAATCAAATGAAACTCAAATGTATTCAACAAAGCTAATTGAGTCAAATGAAACTCAAATTCATTCTACAAAGCTAATTGAATCAAATTAAAGTCAAATGAAATCAAACATAGCTAATTAAATCAAATGAAAATCAAATGCATTCAACAAAGCTAATTGAATCAAATGAAACTCAAATGCATTCAACAAAGCTAATTGAATCAAATGAAACTCAAATGCATTCAACAAAGCTAATTGAATCAAATGAAAGTCAAATGAATTCAAACAAAGCTAATTGAATCAAATGAAACTCAAATGTATTCAACAAAGCTAATTGAATCAAATTAAAGTAAAATGAAGTCAAACAAAGCTAATTGAATCAAATGAAAGTCAAATAAAGTCAAACATAGCTAATAGAATCAAATGAAACACAAATGCATTCAACAAAGCTAATTGAATCAAATGAAACTCAAATGCATTAAACAAAGCTAATTGAATCAAATGAAAGTCAAATAAAGTCAAACATAGCTAATAGAATCAAATGAAACACAAATGCATTCAACAAAGCTAATTGAATCAAATGAAACTCAAATGCATTAAACAAACCTAATTGAATCAAATGAAAGTCAAATGAAGTCAAACATAGCTAATTAAATTAAATGGAAGTCAAATGCATTCAAAAAAGCTAATTGAATCAAATGAAACTCAAAAGTATTTAATAAAGCTAATTGAATCAAATTAAACTCAAATGCATTCAACAAAGCTAATTGAATCAAAATAAAGTCAATTGAAGTAAAACATAGCTAATTGAATCAAATAAAACTCAAATACATTCAACAAAGCAAAATGAATCAAATTAAAGTAAAATGAAGTCAAACAATGCTAATTGAATCAAATGAAAGTCAAATGAAGTCAAACATAGCTAATAGAATCAAATGAAACTCAAATGTATTCAACAAAGCTAATTGAGTCAAATGAAACTCAAATGCATTCTACAAAGCTAATTGAATCAAATTAAAGTCAAATGTAATCAAACAAAGCTAATTGAATCAAATTAGTTAAGTGAAGTCAAACCAAGCTAATTGAATCAAATAAAAAGTCAAATAAAGTCAAACATAGCTAATAGAATCAAATGAAACTCAAATGCATTCAACAAAGCTAATTGAATCAAATGATACTCAAATGCATTCAACAAAGCTAATTGAATCAAATGAAAGTCAAATGAAGTCAATCAAAGCTAATTGAATCAAATGAAAGTCAAATGAAGTCAAACATAGCTAATTAAATCAAATGGAACTCAAATGCATTCAACAAAGCTAATTGAATTAAATTAAACTCAAATGCATTCAATAAAGCAAATTGAATCAAATTAAAGTAAAATGAAGTCAAACAAAGCTAATTGAATCGAAAGAAAGTCAATTGAAGTCAAACATAGCTAATTGAATCAAATGAAACTCAAATGCATTCAACAAAGCTAATTGAATCAAAATAAAGTTAAATGAAGTCAAACCTAGCTAATTGAATCAAATGAAAGTCAAATAAAGTCAAACATAGCTAATAGAATCAAATGAAACTCAAATGAATTCAACAAAGCTAATTAAATCAAATGAAACTCAAATGCATTCAACCAAGCTAATTGAATCAAATTAAAGTCAAATGAATTAAATCAAAGCTAATTGTATCAAATGAAAGTCAAATGAATTCAAATAAAGCTAATTGAATCAAATGAAACTCAAATGCATTCAACAAAGCTAATTGAATCAAATTAAAGTAAAATGAAATCAAACAAAGCTAATTGAATCAAATGAAAGTCAAATGAAGTCAAACATTGCTAATTGAATCAAATGAAACTCAAATGTATTCAAGAAAGCTAATTGAGTCAAATGAAACTCAAATTCATTCTACAAAGCTAATTGAATCAAATTAAAGTCAAATGAAATCAAACAAGCCTAATTGAATCAAATTAAAGTTAAATGAAGTCAAACCTAGCTAATTGAATCAAATGAAAGTCAAATAAAGTCAAATGAAACTCAAATGCATTCAACCAAGCTAATTGAATTCAAATTAAAGTCAAATGAATTAAATCAAAGCTAATTGTATCAAATGAAAGTCAAATGATTTCAAATAAAGCTAATTGAATCAAATGAAACTCAAATGAAGTCAAACATAGCTAATAGAATCAAATGATACTCAAATGTATTCAACAAAGCTAATTGAATCAAATGAAACTCAAATGCATTCTACAAAGCTAATTGAATCAAATTAAAGTGAAATGAAATCAAACAAAGCTAATTGAATCAAATTAGTTAAATAAAGTCAAACCAAGCTAATTGAATCAAATAAAAGTCAAATAAAGTCAAACATAGCTAATAGAATCAAATGAAACTCAAATGCATTCAACAAAGCTAATTGAATCAAATGATACTCAAATGCATTCAACAAAGCTAATTGAATCAAATGAAAGTCAAATGCATTCAATAAAGCTAATTGAATCAAATTAAACTCAAATGCATTCAACAAAGCTAATTGAATCAAAAGAAAGTCAATTGAAGTCAAACATAGCTAATTGAATCAAATGAAACTCAAATGCATTCAACAAAGCAAATTGAATCAAATTAAAGTAAAAAGAAGTCAAACAAAGCTAATTGAATCAAATGAAAGTCAAATGAAGTCAAACATAGCTAATAGAATCAAATGAAACTCAAATGCATTCAACAAAGCTAATTGAATCAAATAAAACTCCAATGCATTAAACAAAGCTAATTGAATCAAATGAAAGTCAAATAAAGTCAAACATAGCTAATAGAATCAAATGAAACACAAATGCATTCAACAAAGCTAATTGAATCAAATGAAACTCAAATGCATTATTCAAAGCTAATTGAATCAAATGAAAGTCAAGTTAAGTCAAACATAGCTAATTAAATCAAATGGAACTCAATTGCATTCAACAAAGCTAATTGAATCAAATGAAAGTCAAATGCATTCAATAAAGCTAATTGAATCAAATTAAACTCAAATGCATTCAACAAAGCTAATTGAATCAAAAGAAAGTCAATTGAAGTCAAACATAGCTAATTGAATCAAATGAAACTCAAATGCATTCAACAAAGCAAATTGAATCAAATTAAAGTAAAAAGAAGTCAAACAAAGCTAATTGAATCAAATGAAAGTCAAATGAAGTCAAACATTGCTAATAGAATCAAATAAACTCAAATGTATTCAACAAAGCTAATTGAGTCAAATGAAACTCAAATGCATTCAACAAAGCTAATTGAATCAAATTAAAGTCAAATGAAATAAAACAAACCTAATTGAATCAAATTAAAGTTAAATGAAGTCAAACCTAGCTAATTGAATCAAATGAAAGTCAAATAAAGTCAAACATAGCTAATAGAATAAAATGAAACTCAAATGAATTCAACAAAGCTAATTAAATCAAATGAAACTCAAATGCATTCAACCAAGCTAATTGAATCAAATTAAAGTCAAATGAATTAAATCAAAGCTAATTGTATCAAATGAAAGTCAAATGAATTCAAATAAAGCTAATTGAATCAAATGAAACTCAAATGCATTCAACAAAGCTAATTGAATCAAATTAAAGTAAAATGAAATCAAACAAAGCTAATTGAATCAAATGAAAGTCAAATGAAGTCAAACATTGCTAATAGAATCAAATAAACTCAAATGTATTCAAGAAAGCTAATTGAGTCAAATGAAACTCAAATTCATTCTACAAAGCTAATTGAATCAAATTAAAGTCAAATGAAATCAAACAAGCCTAATTGAATCAAATTAAAGTTAAATGAAGTCAAACCTAGCTAATTGAATCAAATGAAAGTCAAATAAAGTCAAATGAAACTCAAATGCATTCAACCAAGCTAATTGATTCAAATTAAAGTCAAATGAATTAAATCAAAGCTAATTGTATCAAATGAAAGTCAAATGATTTCAAATAAAGCTAATTGAATCCAATGAAACTCAAATGAAGTCAAACATAGCTAATAGAATCAAATGATACTCAAATGTATTCAACAAAGCTAATTGAGTCAAATGAAACTCAAATGCATTCTACAAAGCTAATTGAATCAAATTAAAGTGAAATGAAATCAAACAAAGCTAATTGAATCAAATTAGTTAAATAAAGTCAAACCAAGCTAATTGAATCAAATAAAAGTCAAATAAAGTCAAACATAGCTAATAGAATCAAATGAAACTCAAATGCATTCAACAAAGCTAATTGAATCAAATGATACTCAAATGCATTCAACAAAGCTAATTGAATCAAATGAAAGTCAAATGCATTCAATAAAGCTAATTGAATCAAATTAAACTCAAATGCATTCAACAAAGCTAATTGAATCAAAAGAAAGTCAATTGAAGTCAAACATAGCTAATTGAATCAAATGAAACTCAAATGCATTCAACAAAGCAAATTGAATCAAATTAAAGTAAAAAGAAGTCAAACAAAGCTAATTGAATCAAATGAAAGTCAAATGAAGTCAAACATAGCTAATAGAATCAAATGAAACACAAATGCATTCAACAAAGACAATTGAATCAAATAAAACTCCAATGCATTAAACAAAGCTAATTGAATCAAATGAAAGTCAAATAAAGCCAAACATAGCTAATAGAATCAAATGAAACACAAATGCATTCAACAAAGCTAATTGAATCAAATGAAACTCAAATGCATTATTCAAAGCTAATTGAATCAAATGAAAGTCAAGTTAAGTCAAACATAGCTAATTAAATCAAATGGAACTCAATTGCATTCAACAAAGCTAATTGAATCAAATGAAAGTCAAATGCATTCAATAAAGCTAATTGAATCAAATTAAACTCAAATGCATTCAACAAAGCTAATTGAATCAAAAGAAAGTCAATTGAAGTCAAACATAGCTAATTGAATCAAATGAAACTCAAATGCATTCAACAAAGCAAATTGAATCAAATTAAAGTAAAAAGAAGTCAAACAAAGCTAATTGAATCAAATGAAAGTCAAATGAAGTCAAACATTGCTAATAGAATCAAATAAACTCAAATGTATTCAACAAAGCTAATTGAGTCAAATGAAACTCAAATGCATTCTACAAAGCTAATTGAATCAAATTAAAGTCAAATGAAATAAAACAAACCTAATTGAATCAAATTAAAGTTAAATGAAGTCAAACCTAGCTAATTGAATCAAATGAAAGTCAAATAAAGTCAAACATAGCTAATAGAATAAAATGAAACTCAAATGAATTCAACAAAGCTAATTAAATCAAATGAAACTCAAATGCATTCAACCAAGCTAATTGAATCAAATTAAAGTCAAATGAATTAAATCAAAGCTAATTGTATCAAATGAAAGTCAAATGAATTCAAATAAAGCTAATTGAATCAAATGAAACTCAAATGCATTCAACAAAGCTAATTGAATCAAATTAAAGTAAAATGAAATCAAACAAAGCTAATTGAATCAAATGAAAGTCAAATGAAGTCAAACATTGCTAATAGAATCAAATAAACTCAAATGTATTCAAGAAAGCTAATTGAGTCAAATGAAACTCAAATTCATTCTACAAAGCTAATTGAATCAAATTAAAGTCAAATGAAATCAAACAAGCCTAATTGAATCAAATTAAAGTTAAATGAAGTCAAACCTAGCTAATTGAATCAAATGAAAGTCAAATAAAGTCAAATGAAACTCAAATGCATTCAACCAAGCTAATTGATTCAAATTAAAGTCAAATGAATTAAATCAAAGCTAATTGTATCAAATGAAAGTCAAATGATTTCAAATAAAGCTAATTGAATCCAATGAAACTCAAATGAAGTCAAACATAGCTAATAGAATCAAATGATACTCAAATGTATTCAACAAAGCTAATTGAGTCAAATGAAACTCAAATGCATTCTACAAAGCTAATTGAATCAAATTAAAGTGAAATGAAATCAAACAAAGCTAATTGAATCAAATTAGTTAAATAAAGTCAAACCAAGCTAATTGAATCAAATAAAAGTCAAATAAAGTCAAACATAGCTAATAGAATCAAATGAAACTCAAATGCATTCAACAAAGCTAATTGAATCAAATGATACTCAAATGCATTCAACAAAGCTTATTGAATCAAATGAAAGTCAAATGCATTCAATAAAGCTAATTGAATCAAATTAAACTCAAATGCATTCAACAAAGCTAATTGAATCAAAAGAAAGTCAATTGAAGTCAAACATAGCTAATTGAATCAAATGAAACTCAAATGCATTCAACAAAGCAAATTGAATCAAATTAAAGTAAAAAGAAGTCAAACAAAGCTAATTGAATCAAATGAAAGTCAAATGAAGTCAAACATTGCTAATAGAATCAAATAAACTCAAATGTATTCAACAAAGCTAATTGAGTCAAATGAAACTCAAATGCATTCTACAAAGCTAATTGAATCAAATGAAAGTCAAATGAAATAAAACAAACCTAATTGAATCAAATTAAAGTTAAATGAAGTCAAACCTAGCTAATTAAATCAAATGAAAGTCAAATAAAGTCAAACATAGCTAATAGAATCAAATGAAACTCAAATGCATTCAACAAAGCTAATTGAATCAAATGATACTCAAATGCATTCAACAAAGCTAATTGAATCAAATGAAAGTCAAATGAAGTCAATCAAAGCTAATTGTATCAAATGAAAGTCAAATGAATTCAAATAAAGCTAATTGAATCAAATGAAACACAAATGCATTCAACAAAGCTAATTGAATCAAATTAAAGTAAAATAAAGTCAAACAAAGCTAATTGAATCAAATGAAAGTCAAATGAAAGTCAAACATAGCTAATAGAATCAAATGAAACACAAATGCATTCAACAAAGCTAATTGAATCAAATGAAACTCAAATCCATTAAACAAAGCTAATTGAATCAAATGAAAGTCATGTGAAGTCAAACATAGCTAATTAAATCAAAAGGAACTCAATTGCATTCAACAAAGCTAATAGAATCAAATGAAACTCAAATGCATTCAATAAAGCTAATTGAATCATATTAAACTCAAATGCATTCAACAAAGCTAATTGAATCGAAAGAAAGTTAATTGAAGTCAAACATAGCTAATTGAATCAAATGAAACTCAAATGCATTCAACAAAGCAAATTGAATCAAATTAAAGTAAAATGAAGTCAAACAAAGCTAATTGAATCAAATGAAAGTCAAATGAAGTCGAAACATAGCTAATAGAATCAAATGAAACACAAATGCATTCAACAAAGCTAATTGAATCAAATGAAACTCAAATGCATTAAACAAAGCTAATTGAATCAAATGAAAGTCAAATAAAGTCAAACATAGCTAATAGAATCAAATGAAACACAAATGCATTCAACATTGCTAATTGAATCAAATGAAACTCAAATGCATTAAACAAACCTAATTGAATCAAATGAAAGTCAAGTGAGATCAAACATAGCTAATTAAATTAAGTGGAACTCAATTGCATTCAAAAAAGCTAATTGAATCAAATGAAACTCAAAAGTATTTAATAAAGCTAATTGAATCAAATTAAACTCAAATGCATTCAACAAAGCTAATTGAATCAAAAGAAAGTCAATTGAAGTCAAACATAGCTAATTGAATCAAATAAAACTCAAATACATTCAACAAAGCAAAATGAAACAAATTAAAGTAAAATGAAGTCAAACAATGCTAATTGAATCAAATGAAAGTCAAATGAAGTCAAACATAGCTAATAGAATCAAATGAAACTCAAATGTATTCAACAAAGCTAATTGAGTCAAATGAAACTCAAATGCATTCTACAAAGCTAATTGAATCAAATTAAAGTCAAATGTAATCAAACAAAGCTAATTGAATCAAATTAGTTAAGTGAAGTCAAACCAAGCTAATTGAATCAAATAAAAGTCAAATAAAGTCAAACATAGCTAATAGAATCAAATGAAACTCAAATGCATTCAACAAAGCTAATTGAATCAAATGAAACTCAAATTCAATCTACAAAGCTAATTGAATCAAATTAAAGTCAAATGTAATCAAACATGCCTAATTGAATCAAATTAAAGTTAAATGAAGTCAAACCTAGCTAATTGAATCAAATGAAAGTCAAATAAAGTCAAATGAAACTCAAATGCATTCTACAAAGCTAATTGAATCAAATTAAAGTCAAATGAAATCAAACAAAGCTAATTGAATCAAATTAGTTAAATAAAGTCAAACCAAGCTAATTGAATCAAATAAAAGTCAAATAAAGTCAAACATAGCTAATAGAATCAAATGAAACTCAAATGCATTCAACAAAGGTAATTGAATCAAATGATACTCAAATGCATTCAACAAAGCTAATTGAATCAAATGAAAGTCAAATGAAGTCAATCAAAGCTAATTGTATCAAATGAAAGTCAAATGAATTCAAATAAAGCTAATTGAATCAAATCAAACACAAATGCATTCAACAAAGCTAATTGAATCAAATTAAAGTAAAATAAAGTCAAACAAAGCTAATTGAATCAAATGAAAGTCAAATGAAAGTCAAACATAGCTAATAGAATCAAATGAAACACAAATGCATTCAACAAAGCTAATTGAATCAAATGAAACTCAAATCCATTAAACAAAGCTAATTGAATCAAATGAAAGTCATGTGAAGTCAAACATAGCTAATTAAATCAAATGGAACTCAATTGCATCCAACAAAGCTAATAGAATCAAATGAAACTCAAATGCATTCAATAAAGCTAATTGAATCAAATTAAACTCAAATGCATTCAACAAAGCTAATTGAATCGAAATAAAGTTAATTGAAGTCAAACATAGCTAATTGAATCAAATGAAACTCAAATGCATTCAACAAAGCAAATTGAATCAAATTAAAGTAAAATGAAGTCAAACAAAGCTAATTGAATCAAATGAAAGTCAAATAAAGTCAAACATAGCTAATAGAATCAAATGAAACACAAATGCATTCAACAAAGCTAATTGAATCAAATGAAACTCAAATGCATTAAACAAAGCTAATTGAATCAAATGAAAGTCAAATAAAGTCAAACATAGCTAATAGAATCAAATGAAACACAAATGCATTCAACATTGCTAATTGAATCAAATGAAACTCAAATGCATTAAACAAACCTAATTGAATCAAATGAAAGTCAAGTGAAGTCAAACATAGCTAATTAAATTAAGTGGAACTCAATTGCATTCAAAAAAGCTAATTGAATCAAATGAAACTCAAAAGTATTTAATAAAGCTAATTGAATCAAATTAAACTCAAATGCATTCAACAAAGCTAATTGAATTAAAATAAAGTCAATTGAAGTCAAACATAGCTAATTGAATCAAATAAAACTCAAATACATTCAACAAAGCAAAATGAATCAAATTAAAGTAAAATGAAGTCAAACAATGCTAATTGAATCAAATGAAAGTCAAATGAAGTCAAACATAGCTAATAGAATCAAATGAAACTCAAATGTATTCAACAAAGCTAATTGAGTCAAATGAAACTCAAATGCATTCTACAAAGCTAATTGAATCAAATTAAAGTCAAATGTAATCAAACAAAGCTAATTGAATCAAATTAGTTAAGTGAAGTCAAACCAAGCTAATTGAATCAAATAAAAGTCAAATAAAGTCAAACATAGCTAATAGAATCAAATGAAACTCAAATGCATTCAACAAAGCTAATTGAATCAAATGATACTCAAATGCATTCAACAAAGCTAATTGAATCAAATGAAAGTCAAATGAAGTCAATCAAAGCTAATTGTATCAAATGAAAGTCATGTGAAGTCAAACATAGCTAATTAAATCAAATGGAACTCAATTGCATTCAACAAAGCTAATTGAATTAAATTAAACTCAAATGCATTCAATAAAGCAAATTGAATCAAATTAAAGTAAAATGAAGTCAAACAAAGCTAATTGAATCGAAAGAAAGTCAATTGAAGTCAAACATAGCTAATTGAAACAAATGAATCTCAAATGCATTCAACAAAGCAAATTGAATCAAATTAAAGTTAAATGAAGTCAAACCTAGCTAATTGAATCAAATGAAAGTCAAATAAAGTCAAACATAGCTAATAGAATAAAATGAAACTCAAATGAATTCAACAAAGCTAATTAAATCAAATGAAACTCAAATGCATTCAACCAAGCTAATTGAATCAAATTAAAGTCAAATGAATTAAATCAAAGCTAATTGTATCAAATGAAAGTCAAATGAATTCAAATAAAGCTAATTGAATCAAATGAAACTCAAATGCATTCAACAAAGCTAATTGAATCAAATTAAAGTAAAATGAAATCAAACAAAGCTAATTGAATCAAATGAAAGTCAAATGAAGTCAAACATTGCTAATAGAATCAAATAAACTCAAATGTATTCAAGAAAGCTAATTGAGTCAAATGAAACTCAAATTCATTCTACAAAGCTAATTGAATCAAATTAAAGTCAAATGAAATCAAACAAGCCTAATTGAATCAAATTAAAGTTAAATGAAGTCAAACCTAGCTAATTGAATCAAATGAAAGTCAAATAAAGTCAAATGAAACTCAAATGCATTCAACCAAGCTAATTGATTCAAATTAAAGTCAAATGAATTAAATCAAAGCTAATTGTATCAAATGAAAGTCAAATGATTTCAAATAAAGCTAATTGAATCCAATGAAACTCAAATGAAGTCAAACATAGCTAATAGAATCAAATGATACTCAAATGTATTCAACAAAGCTAATTGAGTCAAATGAAACTCAAATGCATTCTACAAAGCTAATTGAATCAAATTAAAGTGAAATGAAATCAAACAAAGCTAATTGAATCAAATTAGTTAAATAAAGTCAAACCAAGCTAATTGAATCAAATAAAAGTCAAATAAAGTCAAACATAGCTAATAGAATCAAATGAAACTCAAATGCATTCAACAAAGCTAATTGAATCAAATGATACTCAAATGCATTCAACAAAGCTAATTGAATCAAATGAAAGTCAAATGCATTCAATAAAGCTAATTGAATCAAATTAAACTCAAATGCATTCAACAAAGCTAATTGAATCAAAAGAAAGTCAATTGAAGTCAAACATAGCTAATTGAATCAAATGAAACTCAAATGCATTCAACAAAGCAAATTGAATCAAATTAAAGTAAAAAGAAGTCAAACAAAGCTAATTGAATCAAATGAAAGTCAAATGAAGTCAAACATAGCTAATAGAATCAAATGAAACACAAATGCATTCAACAAAGCCAATTGAATCAAATAAAACTCCAATGCATTAAACAAAGCTAATTGAATCAAATGAAAGTCAAATAAAGCCAAACATAGCTAATAGAATCAAATGAAACACAAATGCATTCAACAAAGCTAATTGAATCAAATGAAACTCAAATGCATTATTCAAAGCTAATTGAATCAAATGAAAGTCAAGTTAAGTCAAACATAGCTAATTAAATCAAATGGAACTCAATTGCATTCAACAAAGCTAATTGAATCAAATGAAAGTCAAATGCATTCAATAAAGCTAATTGAATCAAATTAAACTCAAATGCATTCAACAAAGCTAATTGAATCAAAAGAAAGTCAATTGAAGTCAAACATAGCTAATTGAATCAAATGAAACTCAAATGCATTCAACAAAGCAAATTGAATCAAATTAAAGTAAAAAGAAGTCAAACAAAGCTAATTGAATCAAATGAAAGTCAAATGAAGTCAAACATTGCTAATAGAATCAAATAAACTCAAATGTATTCAACAAAGCTAATTGAGTCAAATGAAACTCAAATGCATTCTACAAAGCTAATTGAATCAAATTAAAGTCAAATGAAATAAAACAAACCTAATTGAATCAAATTAAAGTTAAATGAAGTCAAACCTAGCTAATTGAATCAAATGAAAGTCAAATAAAGTCAAACATAGCTAATAGAATAAAATGAAACTCAAATGAATTCAACAAAGCTAATTAAATCAAATGAAACTCAAATGCATTCAACCAAGCTAATTGAATCAAATTAAAGTCAAATGAATTAAATCAAAGCTAATTGTATCAAATGAAAGTCAAATGAATTCAAATAAAGCTAATTGAATCAAATGAAACTCAAATGCATTCAACAAAGCTAATTGAATCAAATTAAAGTAAAATGAAATCAAACAAAGCTAATTGAATCAAATGAAAGTCAAATGAAGTCAAACATTGCTAATAGAATCAAATAAACTCAAATGTATTCAAGAAAGCTAATTGAGTCAAATGAAACTCAAATTCATTCTACAAAGCTAATTGAATCAAATTAAAGTCAAATGAAATCAAACAAGCCTAATTGAATCAAATTAAAGTTAAATGAAGTCAAACCTAGCTAATTGAATCAAATGAAAGTCAAATAAAGTCAAATGAAACTCAAATGCATTCAACCAAGCTAATTGATTCAAATTAATGTCAAATGAATTAAATAAAAGCTAATTGTATCAAATAAAAGTCAAATGATTTCAAATAAAGCTAATTGAATCCAATGAAACTCAAATGAAGTCAAACATAGCTAATAGAATCAAATGATACTCAAATGTATTCAACAAAGCTAATTGAGTCAAATGAAACTCAAATGCATTCTACAAAGCTAATTGAATCAAATTAAAGTGAAATGAAATCAAACAAAGCTAATTGAATCAAATTAGTTAAATAAAGTCAAACCAAGCTAATTGAATCAAATAAAAGTCAAATAAAGTCAAACATAGCTAATAGAATCAAATGAAACTCAAATGCATTCAACAAAGCTAATTGAATCAAATGATACTCAAATGCATTCAACAAAGCTTATTGAATCAAATGAAAGTCAAATGCATTCAATAAAGCTAATTGAATCAAATTAAACTCAAATGCATTCAACAAAGCTAATTGAATCAAAAGAAAGTCAATTGAAGTCAAACATAGCTAATTGAATCAAATGAAACTCAAATGCATTCAACAAAGCAAATTGAATCAAATTAAAGTAAAAAGAAGTCAAACAAAGCTAATTGAATCAAATGAAAGTCAAATGAAGTCAAACATTGCTAATAGAATCAAATAAACTCAAATGTATTCAACAAAGCTAATTGAGTCAAATGAAACTCAAATGCATTCTACAAAGCTAATTGAATCAAATGAAAGTCAAATGAAATAAAACAAACCTAATTGAATCAAATTAAAGTTAAATGAAGTCAAACCTAGCTAATTAAATCAAATGAAAGTCAAATAAAGTCAAACATAGCTAATAGAATCAAATGAAACTCAAATGCATTCAACAAAGCTAATTGAATCAAATGATACTCAAATGCATTCAACAAAGCTAATTGAATCAAATGAAAGTCAAATGAAGTCAATCAAAGCTAATTGTATCAAATGAAAGTCAAATGAATTCAAATAAAGCTAATTGAATCAAATGAAACACAAATGCATTCAACAAAGCTAATTGAATCAAATTAAAGTAAAATAAAGTCAAACAAAGCTAATTGAATCAAATGAAAGTCAAACATAGCTAATAGAATCAAATGAAACACAAATGCATTCAACAAAGCTAATTGAATCAAATGAAACTCAAATCCATTAAACAAAGCTAATTGAATCAAATGAAAGTCATGTGAAGTCAAACATAGCTAATTAAATCAAAAGGAACTCAATTGCATTCAACAAAGCTAATAGAATCAAATGAAACTCAAATGCATTCAATAAAGCTAATTGAATCAAATTAAACTCAAATGCATTCAACAAAGCTAATTGAATCGAAAGAAAGTTAATTGAAGTCAAACATAGCTAATTGAATCAAATGAAACTCAAATGCATTCAACAAAGCAAATTGAATCAAATTAAAGTAAAATGAAGTCAAACAAAGCTAATTGAATCAAATGAAAGTCAAATGAAGTCAAACATAGCTAATAGAATCAAATGAAACACAAATGCATTCAACAAAGCTAAATGAATCAAATGAAACTCAAATGCATTAAACAAAGCTAATTGAATCAAATGAAAGTCAAATAAAGTCAAACATAGCTAATAGAATCAAATGAAACACAAATGCATTCAACATTGCTAATTGAATCAAATGAAACTCAAATGCATTAAACAAACCTAATTGAATCAAATGAAAGTCAAGTGAAGTCAAACATTGCTAATTAAATTAAGTGGAACTCAATTGCATTTAAAAAAGCTAATTGAATCAAATGAAACTCAAAAGTATTTAATAAAGCTAATTGAATCAAATTAAACTCAAATGCATTCAACAAAGCTAATTGAACCAAAAGAAAGTCAATTGAAGTCAAACATAGCTAATTGAATCAAATAAAACTCAAATACATTCAACAAAGCAAAATGAATCAAATTAAAGTAAAATGAAGTCAAACAATGCTAATTGAATCAAATGAAAGTCAAATGAAGTCAAACATAGCTAATAGAATCTAATGAAACTCAAATGTATTCAACAAAGCTAATTGAGTCAAATGAAACTCAAATGCATTCTACAAAGCTAATTGAATCAAATTAAAGTCAAATGATATCAAACAAAGCTAATTGAATCAAATTAGTTAAATGAAGTCAAACCAAGCTAATTGAATCAAATAAAAGTCAAATAAAGTCAAACATAGCTATTAGAATCAAATGAAACTCAAATGCATTCAACAAAGCTAATTGAATCAAATGAAAGTCAAATGAAGTCAATCAAAGCTAATTGTATCAAATGAAAGTCATGTGAAGTCAAACATAGCTAATTAAATCAAATGGAACTCAATTGCATTCAACAAAGCTAATTGAATCAAATGAAACTCAAATGCATTCAATAAAGCTAATTGAATCAAATTAAACTCAAATGCATTTAACAAAGCTAATTGAATCGAAAGAAAGTCAATTGAAGTCAAACAAAGCTAATTGAATCAAATGAATCTCAAATGCATTCAACAAAGCAAATTGAATCAAATTAAAGTAAAATGAAGTCAAAGAAAGCTAATTGAATCAAATGAAAGTCAAATGAAGTCAAACATAGCTAATAGAATCAAATGAAACACAAATGCATTCAACAAAGCTAATTGAATCAAATGAAACTCCAATGCATTAAACAAAGCTAATTGAATCAAATGAAAGTCAAATAAAGCCAAACATAGCTAATAGAATCAAATGAAACACAAATGCATTCAACAAAGCTAATTGAATCAAATGAAACTCAAATGCATTATTCAAAGCTAATTGAATCAAATGAAAGTCAAGTGAAGTCAAACATAGCTAATTAAATCAAATGGAACTCAATTGCATTCAACAAAGCTAATTGAATCAAATGAAACTCAAATGCATTCAATAAAGCTAATTGAATCAAATTAAACTCAAATGCATTCAACAAAGCTAATTGAATCAAAAGAAAGTCAATTGAAGTCAAACATAGCTAATTGAATCAAATGAAACTCAAATGCATTCAACAAAGCAAATTGAATCAAATTAAAGTAAAAATAAGTCAAACAAAGCTAATTGAATCAAATGAAAGTCAAATGAAGTCAAACATTGCTAATAGAATCAAATAAACTCAAATGTATTCAACAAAGCTAATTGATTCAAATGAAACTCAAATGCATTCTACAAAGCTAATTGAATCAAATTAAAGTCAAATGAAATAAAACAAACCTAATTGAATCAAATTAAAGTTAAATGAAGTCAAACCTAGCTAATTGAATCAAATGAAAGTCAAATAAAGTCAAACATAGCTAATAGAATAAAATGAAACTCAAATGAATTCAACAAAGCTTATTAAATCAAATGAAACTCAAATGCATTCAACCAAGCTAATTGAATCAAATTAAAGTCAAATGAATTAAATCAAAGCTAATTGTATCAAATGAAAGTCAAATGAATTCAAATAAAGATAATTGAATCAAATGAAACTCAAAGGCATTCAACAAAGCTAATTGAATCAAATTAAAGTAAAATGAAGTCAAACAAAGCTAATTGAATCAAATGAAAGTCAAATGAAGTCAAACATTGCTAATAGAATCAAATAAACTCAAATGTATTCAAGAAAGCTAATTGAGTTAAATGAAACTCAAATTCATTCTACAAAGCTAATTGAATTAAATTAAAGTCAAATGAAATCAAACAAGCCTAATTGAATCAAATTAAAGTTAAATGAAGTCAAACCTAGCTAATTGAATCAAATGAAAGTCAAATAAAGTCAAATGAAACTCAAATGCATTCAACCAAGCTAATTGATTCAAATTAAAGTCAAATGAATTAAATCAAAGCTAATTGTATCAAATGAAAGTCAAATGATTTCAAATAAAGCTAATTGAATCCAATGAAACTCAAATGAAGTCAAACATAGCTAATAGAATCAAATGATACTCAAATGTATTCAACAAAGCTAATTGAGTCAAATGAAACTCAAATGCATTCTACAAAGCTAATAGAATCAAATTAGTTAAATAAAGTCAAACCAAGCTAATTGAATGAAATAAAAGTCAAATAAAGTCAAACATAGCTAATAGAATCAAATGAAACTCAAATACATTCAACAAAGCTAATTGAATCAAATGATACTCAAATGCATTCAACAAAGCTAATTGAATCAAATGAAAGTCAAATGAAGTCAATCAAAGCTAATTGTATCAAATGAAAGTCAAATGAATTCAAATAAAGCTAATTGAATCAAATGAAATCAATTGCATTCAACAAAGCTAATTGAATCAAATTAAAGTAAAATAAAGTCAAACAAAGCTAATTGAATCAAATGAAAGTCAAACATAGCTAATAGAATCAAATGAAACACAAATGCATTCAACAAAGCTAATTGAATCAAATGAAACTCAAATCCATTAAACAAAGCTAATTGAATCAAATGAAAGTCATGTGAAGTCAATCATAGCTAATTAAATCAAATGGAACTCAATTGCATTCAACAAAGCTAATAGAATCAAATGAAACTCAAATGCATTCAATAAAGCTAATTGAATCAAATTAAACTCAAATGCATTCAACAAAGCTAATTGAATCGAAAGAAAGTCAATTGAAGTCAAACATAGCTAATTGAATCAAATGAAACTCAAATGCATTCACCAAAGCAAATTGAATCAAATTAAAGTAAAATGAAGTCAAACAAAGCTAATTGAATCAAATGAAAGTCAAATGAAGTCAAACATAGCTAATAGAATCAAATGAAACACAAATGCATTCAACAAAGCTAATTGAATCAAATGAAACTCAAATGCATTAAACAAAGCTAATTGAATCAAATGAAAGTCAAATAAAGTCAAACATAGCTAATAGAATCAAATGAAACACAAATGCATTCAACATAGCTAATTGAATCAAATGAAACTCAAATGCATTAAACAAACCTAATTGAATCAAATGAAAGTCAAGTGAAGTCAAACATAGCTAATTAAATTAAGTGGAACTCAATTGCATTCAAAAAAGCTAATTGAATCAAATGAAACTCAAATGTATTTAATAAAGCTAATTGAATCAAATTAAACTCAAATGCATTCAACAAAGCTAATTGAATCAAAAGAAAGTCAATTGAAGTCAAACATAGCTAATTGAATCAAATAAAACTCAAATACATTCAACAAAGCAAAATGAATCAAATTAAAGTAAAATGAAGTCAAACAATGCTAATTGAATCAAATGAAAGTCAAATGAAGTCAAACATAGCTAATAGAATCAAATAAAACTCAAATGTATTCAACAAAGCTAATTGAGTCAAATGAAACTCAAATGCATTCTACAAAGCTAATTGAATCAAATTAAAGTCAAATGAAATCAAACAAAGCTAATTGAATCAAATTAGTTAAATGAAGTCAAACCAAGCTAATTGAATCAAATAAAAGTCAAATAAAGTCAAACATAGCTAATAGAATCAAATGAAACTCAAATGCATTCAACAAAGCTAATTGAATCAAATGATACTCAAATGCATTCAACAAAGCTAATAGAATCAAATGAAACTCAAATGCATTCAATAAAGCTAATTGAATCAAATTAAACTCAAATGCATTCAACAAAGCTAATTGAATCGAAAGAAAGTTAATTGAAGTCAAACATAGCTAATTGAATCAAATGAAACTCAAATGCATTCAACAAAGCTAATTGAATCAAATGATACTCAAATGCATTCAACAAAGCTAATTGAATCAAATGAAAGTCAAATGAAGTCAATCAAAGCTAATTGTATCAAATGAAAGTCATGTGAAGTCAAACATAGCTAATTAAATCAAATGGAACTCAATTGCATTCAACAAAGCTAATTGAATCAAATGAAACTCAAATGCATTCAATAAAGCTAATTGAATCAAATTAAACTCAAATGCATTCAACAAAGCTAATTCAATCGAAAGAAAGTCAATTGAAGTCAAACATAGCTAATTGAATCAAATGAATCTCAAATGCATTCAACAAAGTAAATTGAATCAAATTAAAGTAAAATGAAGTCAAACAAAGCTAATTGAATCAAATGAAAGTCAAATAAAGTCAAACATAGCTAATAGAATCAAATGAAACACAAATGCATTCAACATAGCTAATTGAATCAAATGAAACTCAAATGCATTAAACAAACCTAATTGAATCAAATGAAAGTCAAGTGAAGTCAAACATAGCTAATTAAATTAAGTGGAACTCAATTGCATTCAAAAAAGCTAATTGAATCAAATGAAACTCAAATGTATTTAATAAAGCTAATTGAATCAAATTAAACTCAAATGCATTCAACAAAGCTAATTGAATCAAAAGAAAGTCAATTGAAGTCAAACATAGCTAATTGAATCAAATAAAACTCAAATACATTCAACAAAGCAAAATGAATCAAATTAAAGTAAAATGAAGTCAAACAATGCTAATTGAATCAAATGAAAGTCAAATGAAGTCAAACATAGCTAATAGAATCAAATGAAACTCAAATGTATTCAACAAAGCTAATTGAGTCAAATGAAACTCAAATGCATTCTACAAAGCTAATTGAATCAAATTAAAGTCAAATGAAATCAAACAAAGCTAATTGAATCAAATTAGTTAAATGAAGTCAAACCAAGCTAATTGAATCAAATAAAAGTCAAATAAAGTCAAACATAGCTAATAGAATCAAATGAAACTCAAATGCATTCAACAAATCTAGTTGAATTAAATGATACTCAAATGCATTCAACAAAGCTAATTGAATCAAATGAAAGTCAAATGAAGTCAATCAAAGCTAATTGTATCAAATGAAAGTCATGTGAAGTCAAACATAGCTAATTAAATCAAATGGAACTCAAATGCATTCAATAAAGCTAATTGAATCAAATGAAACTCAAATGCATTCAATAAAGCTAATTGAATCAAATTAAACTCAAATGCATTCAACAAAGCTAATTGAATCGAAAGAAAGTCAATTGAAGTCAAACATAGCTAATTGAATCAAATGAATCTCAAATGCATTCAACAAAGTAAATTAAATCAAATTAAAGTAAAATGAAGTCAAACAAAGCTAATTGAATCAAATGAAAGTCAAATGAAGTCAAACATAGCTAATAGAATCAAATGAAACACAAAGTCATTCAACAAAGCTAATTGAATCAAATGAAACTCCAATGCATTAAACAAAGCTAATTGAATCAAATGAAAGTCAAATAAAGCCAAACATAGCTAATAGAATCAAATGAAACACAAATGCATTCAACAAAGCTAATTGAATCAAATGAAACTCAAATGCATTATTCAAAGCTAATTGAATCAAATGAAAGTCAAGTGAAGTCAAACATAGCTAATTAAATCAAATGGAACTCAATTGCATTCAACAAAGCTAATTGAATCAAATGAAACTCAAATGCATTCAATAAAGCTAATTGAATCAAATTAAACTCAAATACATTCAACAAAGCTAATTGAATCAAAAGAAAGTCAATTGAAGTCAAACATAGCTAATTGAATCAAATGAAACTCAAATGCATTCAACAAAGCAAATTGAATCAAATTAAAGTAAAATGAAGTCAAACAATGCTAATTGAATCAAATGAAAGTCAAATAAACTCAAATGTATTCAACAAAGCTAATTGATTCAAATGAAACTCAAATGCATTCTACAAAGCTAATTGAATCAAATTAAAGTCAAATGAAATAAAATAAACCTAATTGAATCAAATTAAAGTTAAATGAAGTCAAACCTAGCTAATTGAATCAAATGAAAGTCAAATAAAGTCAAACATAGCTAATAGAATAAAATGAAACTCAAATGAATTCAACAAAGCTTATTAAATCAAATGAAACTCAAATGCATTCAACCAAGCTAATTGAATCAAATTAAAGTCAAATGAATTAAATCAAAGCTAATTGTATCAAATGAAAGTCAAATGAATTCAAATAAAGATAATTGAATCAAATGAAACTCAAAGGCATTCAACAAAGCTAATCGAATCAAATTAAAGTAAAATGAAGTCAAACAAAGCTAATTGAATCAAATGAAAGTCAAATGAAGTCAAACATTGCTAATAGAATCAAATAAACTCAAATGTATTCAAGAAAGCTAATTGAGTTAAATGAAACTCAAATTCATTCTACAAAGCTAATTGAATCAAATTAAAGTCAAATGAAATCAAACAAGCCTAATTGAATCAAATTAAAGTTAAATGAAGTCAAACCTAGCTAATTGAATCAAATGAAAGTCAAATAAAGTCAAATGAAACTCAAATGCATTCAACCAAGCTAATTAAATCAAATGAAACTCAAATGCATTCAACCAAGCTAATTGAATCAAATTAAATTCAAATGAATTAAATCAAAGCTAATTGTATCAAATGAAAGTCAAATGATTTCAAATAAAGCTAATTGAATCCAATAAAACTCAAATGCATTCAACAAAGCTAATTGAATCAAATTAAAGTAAAATGAAGTCAAACAAAGCTAATTGAATCAAATGAAAGTCAAATGAAGTCAAACATAGCAAATAGAATCCAATGAAACTCAAATGCATTAAACAAAGCTAATTGAATTAAATGATACTCAAATGCATTCAACAAAGCTAATTGAGTCAATTAAAACTCAAATGCATTCTACAAAGCTAATTGAATCATATTAAAGTCAAATGAAATTAAACAAAGCTAATTTAATCAAATTAAAGTTAAATGAAGTCAAACCAAGCTAATTGAATCAAATAAAAGTCAGATAAAGTCAAACATAGCTAATAGAATCAAATAAAAGTCAAATGAAGTCAAACATAGCTAATTAAATCAAATGAAACTCAAATGCATTCAACAAAGCTAATTGAATCAAATGAAACTCAAATGTATTCAATAAAGCTAATTGAATCAAATTAATCTCAAATGCATTCAACAAAGCTAATTGAATCAAAAGAAAGTCAATTGAAGTCAAACATAGCTAATTGAATCAAATAAAACTCAAATACATTCAACAAAGCAAATTGAATCAAATTAAAGTAAAATGAAGTCAAACAAAGCTAATTGAATCAAATGAAAGTCAAATGAAGTCAAACATAGCAAATAGAATCAAATGAAACACAAATGCATTCAACAAAGCTAATTGAATCAAATGAAACTCCAATGCATTAAACAAAGCTAATTGAATCAAATGAAACTCAAATGCATTATTCAAAGCTAATTGAATCAAATGAAGGTCAAGTGAAGTCAAACATAGCTAATTAAATCAAATGGAACTCAATTGCATTCAACAAAGCTAATTGAATCAAATGAAACTCAAATGCATTCAATAAAGCTAATTGAATCAAATTAAACTCAAATGCATTCAACAAAGCTAATTGAATCAAATGAAAGTCAAATGAAGTCAATCAAAGCTAATTGTATCAAATGAAAGTCATGTGAAGTCAAACATAGCTAATTAAATCAAATGGAACTCAATTGCATTCAACAAAGCTAATTGAATCAAATGAAACTCAAATGCATTCAATAAAGCTAATTGAATCAAATTAAACTCAAATGCATTCAACAAAGCTAATTCAATCGAAAGAAAGTCAATTGAAGTCAAACATAGCTAATTGAATCAAATGAATCTCAAATGCATTCAATAAAGTAAATTGAATCAAATTAAAGTAAAATGAAGTCAAACAAAGCTAATTGAATCAAATGAAAGTCAAATAAAGTCAAACATAGCTAATAGAATCAAATGAAACACAAATGCATTCAACATAGCTAATTGAATCAAATGAAACTCAAATGCATTAAACAAACCTAATTGAATCAAATGAAAGTCAAGTGAAGTCAAACATAGCTAATTAAATTAAGTGGAACTCAATTGCATTCAAAAAAGCTAATTGAATCAAATGAAACTCAAATGTATTTAATAAAGCTAATTGAATCAAATTAAACTCAAATGCATTCAACAAAGCTAATTGAATCAAAAGAAAGTCAATTGAAGTCAAACATAGCTAATTGAATCAAATAAAACTCAAATACATTCAACAAAGCAAAATGAATCAAATTAAAGTAAAATGAAGTCAAACAATGCTAATTGAATCAAATGAAAGTCAAATGAAGTCAAACATAGCTAATAGAATCAAATGAAACTCAAATGTATTCAACAAAGCTAATTGAGTCAAATGAAACTCAAATGCATTCTACAAAGCTAATTGAATCAAATTAAAGTCAAATGAAATCAAACAAAGCTAATTGAATCAAATTAGTTAAATGAAGTCAAACCAAGCTAATTGAATCAAATAAAAGTCAAATAAAGTCAAACATAGCTAATAGAATCAAATGAAACTCAAATGCATTCAACAAATCTAGTTGAATTAAATGATACTCAAATGCATTCAACAAAACTAATTGAATCAAATGAAAGTCAAATGAAGTCAATCAAAGCTAATTGTATCAAATGAAAGTCATGTGAAGTCAAACATAGCTAATTAAATCAAATGGAACTCAAATGCATTCAATAAAGCTAATTGAATCAAATGAAACTCAAATGCATTCAATAAAGCTAATTGAATCAAATTAAACTCAAATGCATTCAACAAAGCTAATTGAATCGAAAGAAAGTCAATTGAAGTCAAACATAGCTAATTGAATCAAATGAATCTCAAATGCATTCAACAAAGTAAATTGAATCAAATTAAAGTAAAATGAAGTCAAACAAAGCTAATTGAATCAAATGAAAGTCAAATGAAGTCAAACATAGCTAATAGAATCAAATGAAACACAAAGTCATTCAACAAAGCTAATTGAATCAAATGAAACTCCAATGCATTAAACAAAGCTAATTGAATCAAATGAAAGTCAAATAAAGCCAAACATAGCTAATAGAATCAAATGAAACACAAATGCATTCAACAAAGCTAATTGAATCAAATGAAACTCAAATGCATTATTCAAAGCTAATTGAATCAAATGAAAGTCAAGTGAAGTCAAACATAGCTAATTAAATCAAATGGAACTCAATTGCATTCAACAAAGCTAATTGAATCAAATGAAACTCAAATGCATTCAATAAAGCTAATTGAATCAAATTAAACTCAAATACATTCAACAAAGCTAATTGAATCAAAAGAAAGTCAATTGAAGTCAAACATAGCTAATTGAATCAAATGAAACTCAAATGCATTCAACAAAGCAAATTGAATCAAATTAAAGTAAAATGAAGTCAAACAATGCTAATTGAATCAAATGAAAGTCAAATAAACTCAAATGTATTCAACAAAGCTAATTGATTTAAATGAAACTCAAATGCATTCTACAAAGCTAATTGAATCAAATTAAAGTCAAATGAAATAAAATAAACCTAATTGAATCAAATTAAAGTTAAATGAAGTCAAACCTAGCTAATTGAATCAAATGAAAGTCAAATAAAGTCAAACATAGCTAATAGAATAAAATGAAACTCAAATGAATTCAACAAAGCTTATTAAATCAAATGAAACTCAAATGCATTCAACCAAGCTAATTGAATCAAATTAAAGTCAAATGAATTAAATCAAAGCTAATTGTATCAAATGAAAGTCAAATGAATTCAAATAAAGATAATTGAATCAAATGAAACTCAAAGGCATTCAACAAAGCTAATCGAATCAAATTAAAGTAAAATGAAGTCAAACAAAGCTAATTGAATCAAATGAAAGTCAAATGAAGTCAAACATTGCTAATAGAATCAAATAAACTCAAATGTATTCAAGAAAGCTAATTGAGTTAAATGAAACTCAAATTCATTCTACAAAGCTAATTGAATCAAATTAAAGTCAAATGAAATCAAACAAGCCTAATTGAATCAAATTAAAGTTAAATGAAGTCAAACCTAGCTAATTGAATCAAATGAAAGTCAAATAAAGTCAAATGAAACTCAAATGCATTCAACCAAGCTAATTAAATCAAATGAAACTCAAATGCATTCAACCAAGCTAATTGAATCAAATTAAATTCAAATGAATTAAATCAAAGCTAATTGTATCAAATGAAAGTCAAATGATTTCAAATAAAGCTGATGCGAAATGAGACTCCTCTCACGTGTGTTTAGGAGACCCACTAACAGCGGAAACAATCGAACAATGGATATAGACTTTTAGTCGAAAGAATCACTCTTAAAACTAAAAGAATTGTGTTTACTTAAGCTTGATAAGCTTCACTCACTTACTTCCACTTAAGGGTTCTAAATCCGATTAGAGGCTTCACTCACCTAGAAACTGATTTAGGAGGGTTTTGAGAGTAATTCAATTAGCTTCACTCACTAATTATATTAACTCTCTCTTAAATTAAGTTTAACTCACTTAACTCAAGGATTTCAAGATTAAGATCACTTCTTAATCACAAGAGGAAATTTCGGGTTTGCACTCCAAAAGTTCGAATAAGCACAATGCTCAAGTTTAACAACAAAATCTGATTTTCATTGATAATCAGGATTACATACTTATAGTACAAGAGTTAAAAACTTAAAAAACCAGCTATTACATCTAATACACTAAGGAGATTTAAACAAAGCATTTAAAGTACAAAATATCTTCTAAAACTAGCTGAAATCAGCATACTCTATTTTCCTAGCTTTCTACTCCTATTGGATACTTTAACATGGCTGCAAACCAATGAAAAGAAAACCTATACTTGAAGTAGCTTCCATCCATGTGTGAATCATCATCATTAGAGCATGAAATGTTGCTGCCCAAATCAGAAGAAAAAGGGGTAGAAAAAACGCTGCAAAGCAGCCCTTTTCTTTCCTCCATTCATGTGCTTTCCTTCTTGCTTAGGAAAGGTTGTAATTGGACCCTTTGCTGCAGGCATCTTGGTAAGCATGAATAAGCAAGGTGCTTCACCTACTAGCTTCATTAGATCATTCATTGCATCACAAAAACAATGATGAAAACCGTAGCTTCATTCTAGCACAAAATGACTGATTTTTCTTTCTTTGGTGCTAAGTGATTTCAAAGTATGTTTAATGAGAGTTAAGCATGTTTAAGACTAAACTAACACTAATTAATATCAAGCACCTCAAGCACACACCTCCCCAACACCCATGGGCAGCTGCTAGCTTACTTAGCTTCTCTTCCGTTGTTGCTTAGCATGATTACGTTAGTACTAATCTTTAGGCCATGAATCTCTCCTTTGTTGTGATTGAGATTAGTACTTAGTAATACCTCTTGATTTGCAACTGTTTTCGCATCACGTCCCTAGGCAATTTCTTCCCCGTCCATGATTCGTCCAATTTACACTTACGCTAAACAAAATAATTCCGGGTTTACAAAAACCGAAAATTACAAAAACGTTAATTAAACTAACTAACTTAATTAACTTCCTTTCCTTCGTTGCTTAACATAATTAAACTAATACTAATCCTTAAACCGTGAAGTTCTCCCTTGTTGTGATTGAGATTAGTACTTAGTAGAATTTCGGAACTAGCAACTAATTTCGGATCAGATCCTAATCCATGATATGAGCCATATCCAACGGATCTTGTTAGGTAGAATAGGTGATACTAAATCAGGGTTAAGGATGATCATGTAAGCCATCCTTAATAATCTTGGTACCTTCCCATTTCGTACCAAAAGCTAATTGAATCCAATAAAACTCAAATGCATTCAACAAAGCTAATTGAATCAAATTAAAGTAAAATGAAGTCAAACAAAGCTAATTGAATCAAATGAAAGTCAAATGAAGTCAAACATAGCAAATAGAATCCAATGAAACTCAAATGCATTAAACAAAGCTAATTGAATTAAATGATACTCAAATGCATTCAACAAAGCTAATTGAGTCAATTAAAACTCAAATGCATTCTACAAAGCTAATTGAATCATATTAAAGTCAAATGAAATTAAACAAAGCTAATTGAATCAAATTAAAGTTAAATGAAGTCAAACCAAGCTAATTGAATCAAATAAAAGTCAGATAAAGTCAAACATAGCTAATAGAATCAAATAAAAGTCAAATGAAGTCAAACATAGCTAATTAAATTAAGTGGAACTCAATTGCGTTCAACAAAGCTAATTGAATCAAATGAAACTCAAATGTATTCAATAAAGCTAATTGAATCAAATTAATCTCAAATGCATTCAACAAAGCTAATTGAATCAAAAGAAAGTCAATTGAAGTCAAACATAGCTAATTGAATCAAATAAAACTCAAATACATTCAACAAAGCAAATTGAATCAAATTAAAGTAAAATGAAGTCAAACAAAGCTAATTGAATCAAATGAAAGTCAAATGAAGTCAAACATAGCTAATAGAATCAAATGAAACACAAATGCATTCAACAAAGCTAATTGAATAATATGAAACTCCAATGCATTAAACAAAGCTAATTGAATCAAATGAAAGTCAAATAAAGCCAAACATAGCTAATAGAATCAAATGAAACACAAATGCATTCAACAAAGCTAATTGAATCAAATGAAACTCAAATGCATTATTCAAAGCTAATTGAATCAAATGAAAGTCAAGTGAAGTCAAACATAGCTAATTAAATCAAATGGAACTCAATTGCATTCAACAAAGCTAATTGAATCAAATGAAACTCAAATGCATTCAATAAAGCTAATTGAATCAAATTAAACTCAAATGCATTCAACAAAGCTAATTGAATCAAAAGAAAGTCAATTAAAGTCAAACATAGCTAATTGAATCAAATGAAACTCAAATGCATTCAACAAAGTAAATTGAATCAAATTAAAGTAAAATGAAGTCAAACAATGCTAATTGAATCAAATGAAAGTCAAATGAAGTCAAACATTGCTAATAGAATCAAATAAACTCAAATGTATTCAACAAAGCTAATTGAGTCAAATGAAACTCAAATGCAAACTACAAAGCTAATTGAATCAAATTAAAGTCAAATGAAATAAAACAAACCTAATTGAATCAAATTAAAGTTAAATGAAGTCAAACCTAGCTAATTGAATCAAATGAAAGTCAAATAAAGTCAAACATAGCTAATAGAATAAAATGAAACTCAAATGAATTCAACAAAGCTAATTAAATCAAATGAAACTCAAATGCATTCAACCAAGCTAATTGAATCAAATTAAAGTCAAATGAATTAAATCAAAGCTAATTGTATCAAATGAAAGTCAAATGAATTCAAATAAAGCTAATGGAATCAAATGAAACTCAAATGCATTCAACAAAGCTAATTGAATCAAATTAAAGTAAAATGAATTCAAACAAAGCTAATTGAATCAAATGAAAGTCAAATGAAGTCAAACATTGCTAATAGAATCAAATAAACTCAAATGTATTCAAGAAAGCTAATTGAGTCAAATGAAACTCAAATTCATTCTACAAAGTTAATTGAATCAAATTAAAGTTAAATGAAGTCAAACCTAGCTAATTGAATCAAATGAAAGTCAAATAAAGTCAAATGAAACTCAAATGCATTCAACCAAGCTAATTAAATCAAATGAAACTCAAATGCATTCAACCAAGCTAATTGAATCAAATTAAAGTCAAATGAATTAAATCAAAGCTAATTGTATCAAATGAAAGTCGAATGATTTCAAATAAAGCTAATTGAATCCAATAAAACTCAAATGCATTCAACATAGCTAATTGAATCAAATTAAAGTAAAATGAAGTCAAACAAAGCTAATTGAATCAAATGAAAGTCAAATGAAGTCAAACATAGCAAATAGAATCCAATGAAACTCAAATGCATTAAACAAAGCTAATTGAATTAAATGATACTCAAATGCATTCAACAAAGCTAATTGAGTCAATTGAAACTCAAATGCATTCTACAAAGCTAATTGAATCATATTAAAGTCAAATGAAATTAAACAAAGCTAATTGAATCAAATTAAAGTTAAATGAAGTCAAACCAAGCTAATTGAATCAAATAAAAGTCGAATAAAGTCAAACATAGCTAATAGAATCAAATAAAAGTCAAATGAAGTCAAACATAGCTAATTAAATTAAGTGGAACTCAATTGCATTCAACAAAGCTAATTGAATCAAATGAAACTCAAATGTATTCAATAAAGCTAATTGAATCAAATTAATCTCAAATGCATTCAACAAAGCTAATTGAATCAAAAGAAAGTCAATTGAAGTCAAACATAGCTAATTGAATCAAATAAAACTCAAATACATTCAACAAAGCAAATTGAATCAAATTAAAGTAAAATGAAGTCAAACAAAGCTAATTGAATCAAATGAAAGTCAAATGAAGTCAAACATAGCTAATAGAATCAAATGAAACACAAATGCATTCAACAAAGCTAATTGAATCAAATGAAACTCCAATGCATTAAACAAAGCTAATTGAATCAAATGAAAGTCAAATAAAGCCAAACATAGCTAATAGAATCAAATGAAACACAAATGCATTCAACAAAGCTAATTGAATCAAATGAAACTCAAATGCATTATTCAAAGCTAATTGAATCAAATGAAAGTCAAGTGAAGTCAAACATAGCTAATTAAATCAAATGGAACTCAATTGCATTCAACAAAGCTAATTGAATCAAATGAAACTCAAATGCATTCAATAAAGCTAATTGAATCAAATTAAACTCAAATGCATTCAACAAAGCTAATTGAATCAAAAGAAAGTCAATTAAAGTCAAACATAGCTAATTGAATCAAATGAAACTCAAATGCATTCAACAAAGTAAATTGAATCAAATTAAAGTAAAATGAAGTCAAACAATGCTAATTGAATCAAATGAAAGTCAAATGAAGTCAAACATTGCTAATAGAATCAAATAAACTCAAATGTATTCAACAAAGCTAATTGAGTCAAATGAAACTCAAATGCAAACTACAAAGCTAATTGAATCAAATTAAAGTCAAATGAAATAAAACAAACCTAATTGAATCAAATTAAAGTTAAATGAAGAAAATTGATCAAACTCAAATCAAAAGCTAATTGAATCAAAAAAGTCAATGAAAAACAATACATAAACAAAAAAACAGCTAAATAAAAGTCAAAAAGCTAATTGAATCAAATAAACTCAATGCATTAACAAAGCTAATTGAATCAAATAAAGAAATAAAGAAACAAGCTAATGAATCAAATAAACAAAGAACAAACAATGAATCAAAAAATCAAATGCATTCAAAGCTAATTGAATCAAATGAAATCAATGAAACAAAGCTAATTAAATCAAATGGAACTCAATTGCATTAACAAAGCTAATGAATCAAATGAAACTCAAATGCATTCAAAAAGCAATGAATCAAATTAAATCAAATGCATTAACAAAGCTAATTAATCAAAAAAGTCAATTAAGCAAACAAGCTAATAATCAAATGAAACAAAGCATCAACAAGTAATTGAATCAAATTAAATAAAATGAATCAAACAACTAATGAATCAAATGAAAGTCAAAGAGTCAACATCTAATAGAATCAAATAAACTAAGTATTCAACAAACTAATTGAGTCAAATGAAACTCAATGAAACTAAAAGCTAATGAATCAAATTAAATCAAATAAATAAAAACCTAATTGAATCAAATTAAAGTTAAATGAAGTCAAACCTAGCTAATTGAATCAAATGAAAGTCAAATAAAGTCAAACATAGCTAATAGAATAAAATGAAACTCAAATGAATTCAACAAAGCTAATTAAATCAAATGAAACTCAAATGCATTCAACCAAGCTAATTGAATCAAATTAAAGTCAAATGAATTAAATCAAAGCTAATTGTATCAAATGAAAGTCAAATGAATTCAAATAAAGCTAATGGAATCAAATGAAACTCAAATGCATTCAACAAAGCTAATTGAATCAAATTAAAGTAAAATGAATTCAAACAAAGCTAATTGAATCAAATGAAAGTCAAATGAAGTCAAACATTGCTAATAGAATCAAATAAACTCAAATGTATTCAAGAAAGCTAATTGAGTCAAATGAAACTCAAATTCATTCTACAAAGTTAATTGAATCAAATTAAAGTTAAATGAAGTCAAACCTAGCTAATTGAATCAAATGAAAGTCAAATAAAGTCAAATGAAACTCAAATGCATTCAACCAAGCTAATTAAATCAAATGAAACTCAAATGCATTCAACCAAGCTAATTGAATCAAATTAAAGTCAAATGAATTAAATCAAAGCTAATTGTATCAAATGAAAGTCGAATGATTTCAAATAAAGCTAATTGAATCCAATAAAACTCAAATGCATTCAACATAGCTAATTGAATCAAATTAAAGTAAAATGAAGTCAAACAAAGCTAATTGAATCAAATGAAAGTCAAATGAAGTCAAACATAGCAAATAGAATCCAATGAAACTCAAATGCATTAAACAAAGCTAATTGAATTAAATGATACTCAAATGCATTCAACAAAGCTAATTGAGTCAATTGAAACTCAAATGCATTCTACAAAGCTAATTGAATCATATTAAAGTCAAATGAAATTAAACAAAGCTAATTGAATCAAATTAAAGTTAAATGAAGTCAAACCAAGCTAATTGAATCAAATAAAAGTCGATAAAGTCAAACATAGCTAATAGAATCAAATGAAAGTCAAATGAAGTCAAACATAGCTAATTAAATTAAGTGGAACTCAATTGCATTCAACAAAGCTAATTGAATCAAATGAAACTCAAATGTATTCAATAAAGCTAATTGAATCAAATTAATCTCAAATGCATTCAACAAACCTAATTGAATCAAAAGAAAGTCAATTGAAGTCAAACATAGCTAATTGAATCAAATAAAACTCAAATACATTCAACAAAGCAAATTGAATCAAATTAAAGTAAAATGAAGTCAAACAAAGCTAATTGAATCAAATGAAAGTCAAATAAAGTCAAACATAGCTAATATAATCAAATGAAACTCAAATGTATTCAACAAAGCTAATTGAGTCAAATGAAACTCAAATGCATTCTACAAAGCTAATTGAATCAAATTAAAGTCAAATGAAATCAAACAAAGCTAATTGAATCAAATTAGTTAAATGAAGTCAAACCAAGCTAATTGAATCAAATAAATGTTAAATAAAGTCAAACATAGCTAATAGAATCAAATGAAACTCAAATGCATTCAACAAAGCTAATTGAATCAAATGATACTCAAATGCATTCAACAAAGCTAATTGAATCAAATTAAAGTCAAATGAAGTCAATCAAAGCTAATTGTATCAAATGAAAGTCAAATGAATTCAAATAAAGCTAATCGAATCAAATGAAACTCAAATGCATTCAACAAAGCTAATTGAATCAAATTATAGTAAAATAAAGTCAAACAAAGCTAATTGAATCAAATGAAAGTCAAATGAAAGTCAAACATAGCTAATAGAATCAAATGAAACACAAATGCATTCAACAAAGCTAATTGAATCAAATGAAACTCAAATGCATTAAACAAAGCTAATTGATTCAAATGAAAGTCATGTGAAGTCAAACATAGCTAATTAAATCAAATGGAACTCAATTGCATTCAACAAAGCTAATTGAATCAAATGAAACTTAAACGCATTCAATAAAGCTAATTGAATCAAATTAAACTCCAATGCATTCAACAAAGCTAATTGAATCAAAAGAAAGTCAATTGAAGTCAAACATAGCTAATTGAATCAAATGAAATTTAAATGCATTCAACAAAGCAAAATTGAATCAAATTAAAGTAAAATGAAGTCAAACAAAGCTAATTGAATCAAATGAAACTCAAATGAAGTAAAACATAGCTAATAGAATCAAATGAAACTCAAATGCATTAAACAAAGCTAATTGAATCAAATGAAAGTCAAATGAAGTCAAACATAGCTAATTAAATTAAGTGATACTCAAATGCATTCAACAAAGCTAATTGAATCAAATGATACTCAAATGCATTCAACAAAGCTAATTGAGTCAATTGAAACTCAAATGCATTCTACAAAGCAAATTGAATCATATTAAAGTCAAATGAAATCAAACAAAGCTAATTGAATCAAATTAAAGTTAAATGAAGTCAAACCAAGCTAATTGAATCAAATAAAAGTCAAATAAAGTCAAACATAGCTAATAGAATCAAATGAAACTCAAATGCATTCAACAAAGCTAATTGAATCAAATGATACTCAAATGCATTCAACAAAGCTAATTGAATCAAATTAAAGTCAAATGAAGTCAATCAAAGCTAATTGTATCAAATGAAAGTCAAATGAATTCAAATAAATCTAATTGAATTTAATGAAACTCAAATGCATTCAACAACGCTAATTGAATCAAATTAAAGTAAAATAAAGTCAAACAAAGCTAATTGAATCAAATGAAAGTCAAATGAAGTCAAACATAGCTAATAGAATCAAATGAAACACAAATGCATTCAACAAAGCTAATTGAATTTGTAACAGCCCGATTCCCGAGCTGCTAGCTTAACTCGCTTAACAATCACAAATCCCAATTAACACCAAAACAATAATAATCACTTATAAATTAGATAATACAAGTAGCTGAAACAACCTGAAATATACGATCCTGGACCTGTGGGTTATGGGCCCACAAAATAATATCCTTTAAATAAGACTTCAATTACATAGTCATTCAATCTCAAATTCCATGGCAAAAGAATAATCTATATCATAAGTAATTCTAAATAAACTCCTCTATATACAAACTTAAGTTTCGGACTTTAACCCACAATACACAATTCGAATCATAACTTTGCTCTCAACTCGCTTCTGGCTTCCAACACAATCCTGCAACAAAGTTTGACTCTGCCACCCACCAAGTGACAGGCCACAGAAATGACAACACTATCAGCAAAGCTGAGTACACAGTGTGTAATAGAAAATACAAGTTTAGGTGTATTTTGAAAACTAATTGATAACACATAGTCATAATAGCAAGTAGTCATAATCACTTCCATTACTTAGAGATTTCATAAGATCAATTTTTTTGATATGACCGCGAGCGTAGCAAACTGTTGAGGGTCGTCACCCCACCTTTTACTGTTCTGCTTGCAAGACTTAACCCGGACATGTCCCACTTCCGTCAGGATTTCCCCCTCCTGGTTGGGTAACAGTTAGGGAATACCCGCCCTAACCCGGGAGTATACTCACGCCTCGCTTCCGTGATTAAAAACCAAGACATTTAGTGTTTCATTACCATACAATTCCATATACTTAACAAATTCCATTTAAAAGCATAAACATGGCAATTTAGTGTTCGAGCCTAGCTTAGGCTAAGTAAAACATCTCAAGTGAACCATAGCATGCCAAATCCATGTCATATACTCAAAGAACACATACTATTATGCATATCATAAGAGATTTCATTTCATAATCATGCTTCAAAATAGAAAGAAACAATCATTTAACCATAGGTAAGAAAATATCTAGGTTACAATCCAAACTAAGTGTGTACCTTCACTTAGGCTGCTTAATGTAACTCAAACTCCTTATTCCAAGTGGTTTATCCTTCCTATAACTTCCCCTGAATATGTAAAGTGC
The DNA here is from genome assembly GCA_947648045.1 of Beta corolliflora. Classification (NCBI taxonomy): domain Eukaryota; kingdom Viridiplantae; phylum Streptophyta; class Magnoliopsida; order Caryophyllales; family Amaranthaceae; genus Beta; species Beta corolliflora. Next base: position 20,107 of record CANSZD010001872.1, on the reverse strand, counting down.
TAGGAATTAGTTTTCATAAGTTTTAGAACATGAAATACTAAGCTAAGTACAAGAGAGATGCAAAGCTGTACTCACAGCAATCTGTTTGATGTTTCCATAGAGTTTTCTACAATTTCCCAAATCTTGAAAACTCTACCAAAAGATTGAAATACTAGGGAATTATGTCTAGAAGAGTTGTATGTAAAAATAAGTAGGTGTTGAAGAAGAAGATTTAGGAGAAAAGGACGAAAAACCATGACACCCTTTTATAGGGCCTGTTCTGGCGGTACCCATGGGAGAGGGAAACCTCTTCTGGGTAAGGTCAGTTTCTTGGAGTTTCTAGGTGATTCTTGTTGGAGGTGTTAGCTTAATATGTTTCCTTTCATGCATGCAAAGAGCTTTGGGAGATCGACACTTAAGTAGCTGCTAAGAAGCTTTCTTTGAGGATAGGTACGAACTGATATTTTAGCTGGCCATATTTTACTATGTAAGGAATTTACCATATTAAGCCACATATATTTTGGGAACAAATGACCATTTTAACCTTAATACATCCCAAACATAACATATACCAAGTTTGAATAGGTTCTGAGCTCGGATTTAACCCAAAAAGGCTCTTTAACTAGAGGTTCATTGTTACCCGATAAAATGTCTCTATGCGATTTTCATAGTCTTAAAGAATAAGGCTCTCAAAGGCTTTCTAACTTATCTATTGGTTCTCAAGACTTTCTTCACCTCTAAGAATGATAGTGCTTATCCTCTTTGACCTTTCTTAACCACTAAGAATGTTAGAGCTTATCCACTTGCTTTCTTAACCACTAATAATGTTAGAGCTCATCCACTTGCTTTCTTAACCACTAAGAATGTTAGAGCTTATCCAATTGCTTTCATAACCACTAAGAATGTTAGAGCTTATCCACTTGCTTTCTTAACCACTAAGAATGTTAGAGCTTATCCACTTGCTTTCTTAACCACTAAGAATGTTAGAGCTTATCCACTTGCTTTCTTAACCACTAAGAATGTTAGAGCTTATCCACTTGCTTTCTTAACCACTAAGAATGATGGTTCTTATCCACTTTTGTCCTAGTATGATGTTGGAGAGAATTATAACTACTTAAAGGACCAAAGCCTGATGAAGACTTAATATAGCTAACAAAATAATTGAACCTGCTTAAAAATTCAGGCTGTTACAGAATCAAATGAAACTCAAATGCATTAAACAAAGCAAATTGAATCAAATGAAAGTCAAGTGAAGTCAAACATAGCTAATTAAATCAAATGGAACTCAATTGCATTCAACAAAGCTAATTGAATCAAATGAAACTCAAATGCATTCAATAAAGCTAATTGAATCAAATTAAACTCAAATGCATTCAACAAAGCTAATTGAATGAAAAGAAAGTCAATTTAAGTCAAACATAGCTAATTGTATCAAATGAAAGTCAAATGAAGTCAAATAAAGCTAATTGAATCAAATGAAACTCAAATACATTCAACAAAACTAATTGAATCAAATTTAAGTCAAATAAAGTCAAACCAAGCTATTTGAATTAAATGAAAGTCAAATGAAAGTTAAATAAAGCTAATTGAATCAAATAAAACTCAAATGCATTTAACAAAGCTAATTGAATCAAATAAAACTCAAATGCATTCAACAAAGCTAATTGATTCAAATTTAAGTCAAATGAAGTCAAAAAAAACTTGTTGAATGAAATGAAACTCAAATGTATTCAGTAAAGCTAATTGAATCAAATGAAACTCAAATGCATTCAAAAAATCTGATTGAATCAAATGAAAGTCAAATGAAGTCAAACATAGCTATTAGAATCAAATGAAACTCAATTGCATTCAACAAAGCTAATTGTATCTAATGATACTTAAATGCATTCAACAAAGTTAATGGAATCAAATGAAAGTCAAATGAAGTCAAACATAGCTAATTGAATCAAATGGAACTCAAGTGCATTCAACAAAGCTAATTGTATCAAATGAAACTCAAATGAAGTCAAATAAAGCTAATTGAATCAAATGAAACTCAAATGCATTCAACAAAGCTTATTGAATCAAATGAAACTCAAATGCATTCAACAAAGCTAATTGAAGCAAATTTTAAGTAAAATAAAGTCAAACAATGCTAATTGAATCAAATGAAGTCAAACAAAGCTAATTGCATCAAATGAAAGTCAAATGAAGTCCAATAAAACTAATTGAATCAAATGAAACTCAAATGCATTCAACAAAGCTAATTGAATCAAATGATACTCAAATGCATTCAACAAAGCTAATTGAATCAAAAGAAAGTCAAATGAAGTCAAACATAACTAATTGAATCAAATGGAACTCAAATGCATTCAACAAAGCTAATTGAATCAAATGAAACTCAAATGCATTCAACAAAGCTAATTGAATCAAATTTAAGTCAAATAAAGTCAAACAAAGCTATTTGAATTAAATGAAAGTCAAATGAAAGTTAAATAAAGCTAATTGAATCAAATGAAACTCAAATGCATTTAACAAATCTAATTGAATCAAATAAAACTCAAATGCATTCAACAAAGCTAATTGATTCAAATTAAAGTCAAATGAAGTCAAACAAAACTTACTGAATGAAATGAAACTCAAATGCATTCAGTAAAGCTAATTGAATCAAATGAAACTCAAATGCATTCAGTAAAGCTAATTGAATCAAATGAAACTCAAATGTATTCAACAAAGTTAATTGAGTCAAATGAATCTCAAATGCATTCTACAAAGCTATTTGAATCAAATAAAAGTCAAATGAAGTCAAATATAGCAAATTGAATCAAATTAAAGTTAAATGAAGTCAAACTAAGCTAATTAAATCAAATGAAAGTCAAATAAAGTCAAACATATATAATAGAATCAAATGAATCTCAAATGCATTCAACAAAGCTAATTGAATCAAATGAAACTCAAATGCATTCAACAAAGCTAATTGAATCCAATCAAAGTCAAATAAAGTCAATCAAAGCTCTTTGTATCAAATGAAAGTCAAATGAATTCAAATAAAGCTAATTGAATTAAATGAAGCTCAAATGCATTCAACAAGGCTAATTGAATCAAATTAATGTAAAATGAAGTCAAACAAAGCTAATTGAATCAAATGAAAGTCAAATGAAAGTCAAATGAAGTCAAACATAGCAAATAGAATCAAATGAAACTCAAATGCATTCAACAAAGTAAATTGAATTAAATTAAAGTAAAATGAAGTCAAACATAGCTAATAGAATCAAATGAAACTCAAATGCATTCAACAAAGCTAATTGAATCAAATGATACTTAAATGCATTCAACAAAGCTAATTGAATCAAATGTAAGTCAAATGAAGTCAAACATAGCTAATTGAATCAAATGGAACTCAAGTGCATTCAACAAAGCTAATTGTATCAAATGAAAGTCAAATGCATTCAACAAAGCAAATTGAATCAAATGAAACTTAAATGCATTCAACAAAGTGATGTATTTAATCTTGTAGGATTAAACACGAGTGCGGAAATTATGATTAAAATAACACAAACGAACGATAGATCCTAAATCAATTGATAAAGCAAGGCACCACAATGTGATTTAAGGGTTTTGAAGCATAAAGGCTAAGCCACCAACTTCAAGAGATTTGTTTAACACTTAAGGTTAACACAAAGCAAAACTTTCGATTAATTCACTGTCCATAACTCACGTACATCCTAAAATATTTATAACAAAACAAAAACAACTCCTACTATGCTTAGGACAAGTCCCTAAGTCATAATCCTAATCCAACTCTAAAAGATAGATAAGAAACTCTAAGGTTGAATCTTATAATCTATCTCCTAGAGAACATAGACTCCTAACAAAACTCAAACACTAAAAGATACTAAGACACACACGCCACATCTACACTCCTAACAGAACTAGAAGTGTAGCATGGATACATTACGCACCTTGCCCCAAGTTAGTGATCATGCACACGCACTCTTTGGTAGCAAAGAATCCAGCTATCACGCCATGCATAGAACCCAACTCCAACTGAGGAACCTTCGAACCAAGAGCAACCAATTGAGCAAGATGATCCTCATCTACTCCCGTATCATCCTCCCCTTCTTCAGAAACAATTGTCCTCAATTGAGCATCCTCATCATCATGCAAATAAGGCGACAGATCTCCAATGTTGAAGGTAGCACTTACCCCATAATCACTAGGCAACTCGAGCTTGAAGGCATTGTCGTTGATCTTCTCGACAATTTGGAAAGGGCCTTCGGATCTGGGCATCAATTTATTCTTCCTTAAGTTTGGAAAGGTGCCAACGATTTTTGCCTAGTGATGGATGAAGGAATAGGCCACGTTTTTATAGCTGCTACTTTGGAAGGATCAACAGAAACGCCTTCACTTGACACAATGTAACCAAGAAAAGTTACACTTGGCACCAAAAACGAACACTTTTCCAACTTGCCATAGAGCTTTTGCTTCCTCAAAGCCTCGAACACAGCCCTCAAATGGCTCAAATGATCCACCACACTTCGACTATACACGAGTATATCATCGAGATATACCACCACACACTTGCCAATGAAAGGCTTCAAGACTTCGTTCATCAATCGCATAAATGTACTAGGAGCATTTGACAACCCAAAAGGCATTACCAACCACTCGTACAACCCTAGTTTAGTCTTAAAAGCCGTCTTCCACTCGTCACCCTCCCTCATTCTAATTTGGTGATAACCACTACGCAAATCAATTTTAGAGAAAACAGTGGAACCATGCAATTCATCAAGTAAATCATCTAACCTTGGGATCGGAAATCTATACTTGATGGTGATGTTGTTTACGGCCCTTGAATCAATACACATGCGCCATGTACCATCCTTCTTAGGTACCAAAAGTGTAGGAACCGCACACGGGCTCATGCTCTCTCTTACATAACCTCTTACCATGAGCTCTTCAATCTGACGTTGCAACTCCCTTGTCTCTTGAGGATTGCACCTATAAGCCGCTTTATTTGGCAATGAAGCACCGGAACTAGATCGATTTGATGCTCAATACCTCGAATGGGTGGCAAACCAGGTGGCAAATCTTCCGAAATACATCCTTGAACTCCTCAAGTACTCGTTGCAAACACTTTGGAAATTTCGAATCTACCTCATCAGTCGTAGGATTGGCGAGAAGAATGAAAGCCCTTCCCTCTTGTGCAAACTCATGTTCAAATTGTTGCTCATTCAAGAATAACACCTCCTTAGGTTTAGCTATGGTGCTCAAAGGCTTGAGTGCTTGTCCTTTTTTCCCCACCTTCGCTATGTAGACATTCGCCCTACCATCATACTTGACATACCTATCATATTGCCAAGGTCGCCCCAAAAGGAGGTGACAAGCATCCATGTCACACACATCACATAAGACTTCATCTTTGAATTTGCCTATAGAGAAGGCAATTAAGGCTTGCTTCGTGACTCGCACATCACTACCATCACTCAACCAATGTAGCTTGTATGGCTTAGGGTGAACCGTAGTAGGCCACTTCAACTTGTCTACTAAGGTGGAAGAAACCACATTCGTGCAACTACCCGTGTCAATAATGAGCTCACATACTCTATCCTTTACCAAGCATCGCGTAAGAAAAATACGTTCCCTTTGCGTCTCTAATGGCATAGGTTTAGTGTACAATGTGCGCCTAAGGATAAGGTGTCTCCCTCCTTTCTCCGGCTCTTCTTCCGAATCGGCTACAAATCCTTCTTCTTCCTCCAATGGCTCACCTTCCTCTTCCTCCTTATCACTCGTCTCACCCTTTCGTGCAAGTTCTTCCTCAATTTCATGTATATCACGCAAAGTCATAACCCTATTACTAGGGCAATCTTTAATAACATGGCCATAACCCTTACATTTAAAGCATACCTTCCTATCATCCGGTGTTAAGGGCGTATTTTCCCTCTCCTTGTCCTTCTTGAACTTCTCAAATCGTGTTGGAGGCTTAGTATAGGTCGAGCTCCCCCTTGTCTTCCATGTTCTTTGAAAAGTTTCGTACATAGGGTTTAGAATACGTAGCCTTCTTTCTTTTTGCGTGTTTTTCGACCTTCATGGCCACCTTGCAAACCTCCTCAAACGACCAGTAGGGTTGTAGATCCACCTTCTTTGCAATGGATTTGTCGAGCCCAGTGATAAATCTTGCAATCTTGTGCTCGGTCCTTTCCTCCAAGTCACACATCATGCATAGCTTCTCAAACTCAACTACGTACTCCTCAACAGTAAGGGAGTTTTGTTTTAATCCTTGCAACTTCAAGTACTCGTCTTGAACGAAATCACTAGGCAAAAATCGTTTCTTTAGTCGAGTCTTCAACGCTTCCCAAGAATTCAACCGTGGCTTTCCTTCCTTGCTTCTTTTATTTTTGAGATTTTCATACCATAGACTCGCATAACCCGTGAGTTTCAAAACAGCAACTTTGAATCTCTTGTGATCATCATAGTCCTTATAGTCGAAGACTCTCTCAATTCGTTGCATCCATTCAAGGAATTTTTCAGGTTTCATCCCTCCATCAAACTCTGGCATATCTAGTCTTAAGCCTCGATCATCATCTTGATTTCGTTGTGGTCTATGGCGAGGGTGATACTCCTCATCCGAATTAGATGAAATCTCATCATGGACACTCCTAACAGGACTAGGAGAGTTTCGGTTTGTTCGGTTTTGGCCGGCTTGGAGTAGCCGTAGCACCTCATCCATGCGTAGTCTTAAATCTTCCAGCTCTCTATCCCGACGTAAATCATTTGCTTGCTCTAAAGTCAAGCCTCGAGGCACCCTAGGTTGCCCCCCATCTCCATCGGGAGAATTGTTCTCCATGTCGAAGGTCCAAACAGCACTTGAACACAACTTTCTTGGTGGTTCTTGTGGATCTTGGACGAATTTTTTTCACCACTATACTCCTTGGATGATTGATCTTTGATAGAACTTTGTAAAAATTCTGGAATCTTTAGAAAAAGATGCGTTCTTGGTCGAGTTCTTGAAGAATCTTGAATTTCAATGCTAACGTACAACGTTGGTCTTCCCCTTGTGGAGGAAAAAAAATTTCTACTGTTTGTAGGATGTTCTTCCTAGCTCTTGATACCATATGATGTATTTAATCTTGTAGGATTAAACACGAGTGCGGAAATTATGATTAAAATAACACAAACGAACGATAGATCCTAAATCAATTGATAAAGCAAGGCACCACAATGTGATTTAAGGGTTTTGAAGCATAAAGGCTAAGCCACCAACTTCAAGAGATTTGTTTAACACTTAAGGTTAACACAAAGCAAAACTTTCGATTAATTCACTGTCCATAACTCACGTACATCCTAAAATATTTATAACAAAACAAAAACAACTCCTACTATGCTTAGGACAAGTCCCTAAGTCATAATCCTAATCCAACTCTAAAAGATAGATAAGAAACTCTAAGGTTGAATCTTATAATCTATCTCCTAGAGAACATAGACTCCTAACAAAACTCAAACACTAAAAGATACTAAGACACACACGCCACATCTACACTCCTAACAGAACTAGAAGTGTAGCATGGATACATTACGCACCTTGCCCCAAGTTAGTGATCATGCACACGCACTCTTTGGTAGCAAAGAATCCAGCTATCACGCCATGCATAGAACCCAACTCCAACTGAGGAACCTTCGAACCAAGAGCAACCAATTGAGCAAGATGATCCTCATCTACTCCCGTATCACAAAGTAAATTGAATTAAATTAAAGTAAAATGAAGTCAAACATAGCTAATAGAATCAAATGAAACTCAAATGCATTCAACAAAGCTAATTGAATCAAATGATACTTAAATGCATTCAACAAAGCTAATTGAATCAAATGTAAGTCAAATGAAGTCAAACATAGCTAATTGAATCAAATGGAACTCAAGTGCATTCAACAAAGCTAATTGTATCAAATGAAAGTCAAATGAAGTCAAATAAAGCTAATTGAATCAAATGAAACTCAAATGCATTCAACAAAGCAAATTGAATTAAATTAAAGTAAAATGAAGTCAAACATAGCTAATAGAATCAAATGGAACTCAAATGCATTCAACAAAGCTAATTGAATCAAATGAAACTTAAATGCATTCAACAAAGCAAATTGAATTAAATTAAAGTAAAATGAAGTCAAACATAGCTAATAGAATCAAATGAAACTCAAATGCATTCAACAAAGCTAATTGAATCAAATGATACTTAAATGCATTCAACAAAGCTAATTGAATCAAATGTAAGTCAAATGAAGTCAAACATAGCTAATTTAATCAAATGGAACTCAAGTGCATTCAACAAAGCTAATTGTATCAAATGAAAGTCAAATGAAGTCAAATAAAGCTAATTGAATCAAATGAAACTCAAATGCATTCAACAAAGCAAATTGAATTAAATTAAAGTAAAATGAAGTCAAACATAGCTAATAGAATCAAATGAAACTCAAATGCATTCAACAAAGCTAATTGAATCTAATGATACTTAAATGCATTCAACAAAGCTAATTGAATCAAATGAAAGTCAAATGAAGTCAAACATAGCTAATTGAATCAAATGGAACTCAAGTGCAATCAATAAAGCTAATTGTATCAAATGAAAGTCAAATGAAGTCAAATAAAGCTAATTGAATCAAATGAAACTCAAATGCATTCAACAAAGCTAATTGAATCAAATCAAAACTCAAATGCATTCAACAAAGCTAATTGAATCAAATGAAAGTCAAATGAAGTCAAACATAGCTAATTGAGTCAAATGGAACTTAAATGCATTCAACAAAGCTAATTGAATCAAATTAAAGTAAAGTGAAGTCAAACAAAGCTAATTGAATCAAATGAAAGTCAAATGAAGTCAAACATAGCTAATAGAATCAAATGAATCTCAAATGTATTCAACAAAGCTAATTGAGTCAACTGAAACTCAAATGCATTCTACAAAGCTAATTGAATCAAATTAAAGTCAAATGAAATCAAACAAAGCTAATTGAATCAAATTAAAGTTAAATGAAGTCAAACAAAGCTAATTGTATCAAATGAAAGTCAAATGAAGTCAAATAAAGCTAATTGAATCAAATTAAACTCAAATGCATTCAACAAAACTAATTGAATCAAATTTAAGTCAAATAAAGTCAAACCAAGCTATTTGAATTAAATGAAAGTCAAATGAAAGTTAAATAAAGCTAATTGAATCAAATAAAACTCAAATGCATTTAACAAAGCTAATTGAATCAAATAAAACTCAAATGCATTCAACAAAGCTAATTGATTCAAATTTAAGTCAAATGAAGTCAAAAAAAACTTGTTGAATGAAATGAAACTCAAATGTATTCAGTAAAGTTAATTGAATCAAATGAAACTCAAATGCATTCAAAAAATCTGATTGAATCAAATGAAAGTCAAATGAAGTCAAACATAGCTATTAGAATCAAATGAAACTCAAATGCATTCAACAAAGCTAATTGTATCTAATGATACTTAAATGCATTCAACAAAGTTAATGGAATCAAATGAAAGTCAAATAAAGTCAAACATAGCTAATTGAATCAAATGGAACTCAAGTGCATTCAACAAAGCTAATTGTATCAAATGAAAGTCAAATGAAGTCAAATAAAGCTAATTGAATCAAATGAAACTCAAATGCATTCAACAAAGCTAATTGAATCAAATGAAACTCAAATGCATTCAACAAAGCTAATTGAATCAAATTTTAAGTAAAATAAAGTCAAACAATGCTAATTGAATCAAATGAAGTCAAACAAAGCTAATTGCATCAAATGAAAGTCAAATGAAGTCCAATAAAACTAATTGAATCAAATGAAACTCAAATGCATTCAACAAAGCTAATTGAATCAAATGATACTCAAATGCATTCAACAAAGCTAATTGAATCAAAAGAAAGTCAAATGAAGTCAAACATAACTAATTGAATCAAATGCAACTCAAATGCATTCAACAAAGCTAATTGAATCAAATGAAACTCAACTGCATTCAACAAAGCTAATTGAATCAAATTTAAGTCAAATAAAGTCAAACAAAGCTATTTGAATTAAATGAAAGTCAAATGAAAGTTAAGCTAATTGAATCAAATGAAACTCAAATGCATTTAACAAATCTAATTGAATCAAATAAAACTCAAATGCATTCAACAAAGCTAATTGATTCAAATTAAAGTCAAATGAAGTCAAACAAAACTTATTGAATGAAATGAAACTCAAATGCATTCAGTAAAGCTAATTGAATCAAATGAAACTCAAATGCATTTAACAAGTCTAATTGAATCAAATTAAAGTTAAATGAAGTCAAACCAAGCTAATTGAATCAAATGAAAGTCAAATAAAGTCAAACATAGCTAATAGAATCAAATAAAACACAAATGCATTCAACAAAGCTAATTGAATCAAATCAAACTCAAATGCATTAAACAAAGCAAATTGAATCAAATGAAAGTCAAATGAAGTCAAACATAGCTAATTAAATAAAATGGAACTCAATTGCATTCAACAAATCTAATTGAATCAAATGAAACTCAAATGTATTCAATAAAGCTAATTGAATCAAATTAAACTCAAATGCATTCAACAAAGCTAATTGAATCAGAAGAAAGTCAATTGAAGTCAAACATAGCTAATTGAATCAAATGAAACTCAAATGCATTCAACAATGCAAATTGAATCAAATTAAAGTAAAGTGAAGTCAAACAAAGCTAATTGAATCAAATGAAAGTCAAATGAAGTCAAACATAGCTAATAGAATCAAATGAATCTCAAATGGATTCAACAAAGCTAATTGAGTCAACTGAAACTCAAATGCATTCTACAAAGCTAATTGAATCAAATTAAAGTCAAATGAAATCAAACAAAGCTAATTGAATCAAATTAAAGTTAAATGAAGTCAAACAAAGTTAATTGAAACAAATGAAAGTCAATTGAAGTCAAACATAGCTAATTAAATCAAATGGAACTCAATTGCATTCAACAAAGCTAATTGAATCAAATGAAACTCAAATGCATTTAATAAAGCTAATTGAATCAAATTAAACTCAAATGCATTCAACAAAGCTAATTGAATCAAAAGAAAGTCAATTGAAGTCAAACATAGCAAATTGAATCAAATGAAACTCAAATGCATTCAACAAAGCAAATTGAATCAAATTAAAGTAAAATGAAGTCAAACAAAGCTAATTGAATCAAATGAAAGTCAAATGAAGTTAAACATAGATAATAGAATCAAATGAAACTCAAATGTATTGAACAAAGCTAATTCAGTCAAATGAAACTCAAATGCATTCTACAGAGGTAATTGAATCAAATTAAAGTCAAACGAAGTCAAACAAAACTTATTGAATCAATTGAAACTCAAATGCATTCAGTAAAGCTAATTGAATCAAATGAAACTCAAATGCATTCAACAAAGTTAATTGAATCAAATTAAAGCAAAATTAAGTCAAAAAAAGCTAATTGAATCAATTGAAAGTCAAAAAAAGTCAAACATAGCTAATAGAATCAAATGAAACTCAAATGTATTCAACAAAGCTAATTGAGTCAAATGAATCTCAAAAGCATTCTACAAAGCTATTTGAATCAAATAAAAGTCAAATGAAGTCAAATATAATAAATTGAATCAAATTAAAGTTAAATGAAGTCAAACTAAGCTAATTAAATCAAATGAAAGTCAAATAAAGTCAAACATATATAATAGAATCAAATGAATCTCAAATGCATTCAACAAAGCTAATTGAATCAAATGAAACTCAAATGCATTCAACAAAGCTAATTGAATCCAATCAAAGTCAAATAAAGTCAATCAAAGCTCTTTGTATCAAATGAAAGTCAAATGAATTCAAATAAAGCTAATTGAATTAAATGAAACTCAAATGCATTCAACAAGGCTAATTGAATCAAATTAAAGTAAAATGAAGTCAAACAAAGCTAATTGAATCAAATGAAAGTCAAATGAAGTCAAACATAGCAAATAGAATCAAATGAAACTCAAATGCATTCTACAAAGCTAATTGAATCAAATTAAAGTCAAATGAAATCAAACAAAGCTAATTGAATCAAATTAAAGTTAAATGAAGTCAAACAAAGTTAATTGATTCAAATGAATGTCAATTGAAGTCAAACATAGCTAATTAAATCAAATGGAACTCAATTGCATTCAACAAAGCTAATAGAATCAAATGAAACTCAAATGCATTTAATAAAGCTAATTGAATCAAATTAAACTCAAATGCATTCAACAAAGTTAATTGAATCAAAAGAAAGTCAATTAAAGTCAAACATAGCAAATTGAATCAAATGAAACTCAAATGCATTCAACAAAGCAAATTGAATCAAATTAAAGTAAAATGAAGTCAAACAAAGCTAATTGAATCAAATGAAAGTCAAATGAAGTTAAACATAGATAATAGAATCAAATGAAACTCAAATGTACGGAACAAAGCTAATTCAGTCAAATGAAACTCAAATGCATTCTACAGAGGTAATTGAATCAAATTAAAGTAAATTAAAGTCAAATGAAGTCAAATAAAGCTAATTGAATCAAATGAAACTCAAATGCATTCAACAAAGCAAATTGAATTAAATTAAAGTAAAATGAAGTCAAACATAGCTAATAGAATCAAATGGAACTCAAATGCATTCAACAAAGCTAATTGAATCAAATGAAACTTAAATGCATTCAACAAAGCAAATTGAATTAAATTAAAGTAAAATGAAGTCAAACATAGCTAATAGAATCAAATGAAACTCAAATGCATTCAACAAAGCTAATTGAATCAAATGATACTTAAATGCATTCAACAAAGCTAATTGAATCAAATGTAAGTCAAATGAAGTCAAACATAGCTAATTGAATCAAATGGAACTCAAGTGCATTCAACAAAGCTAATTGTATCAAATGAAAGTCAAATGAAGTCAAATAAAGCTAATTGAATCAAATGAAACTTAAATGCATTCAACAAAGCAAATTGAATTAAATTAAAGTAAAATGAAGTCAAACATAGCTAATAGAATCAAATGAAACTCAAATGCATTCAACAAAGCTAATTGAATCTAATGATACTTAAATGCATTCAACAAAGCTAATTGAATCAAATGAAAGTCAAATGAAGTCAAACATAGCTAATTGAATCAAATGGAACTCAAGTGCAATCAATAAAGCAAATTGTATCAAATGAAAGTCAAATGAAGTCAATTAAAGCTAATTGAATCAAATGAAACTCAAATGCATTCAACAAAGCTAATTGAATCAAATAAAACTCAAATGCATTCAACAAAGCTAATTGAATCAAATGAAAGTCAAATGAAGTCAAACATAGCTAATTGAATCAAATGGAACTCAAATGCATTCAACAAAGCTAATTGAATCAAATTAAAGTAAAGTGAAGTCAAACAAAGCTAATTGAATCAAATGAAAGTCAAATGAAGTCAAACATAGCTAATAGAATCAAATGAATCTCAAATGTATTCAACAAAGCTAATTGAGTCAACTGAAACTCAAATGCATTCTACAAAGCTAATTGAATCAAATTAAAGTCAAATAAAATCAAACAAAGCTAATTGAATCAAATTAAAGTTAAATGAAGTCAAACAAAGCTAATTGTATCAAATGAAAGTCAAATGAAGTCAAATAAAGCTAATTGAATCAAATGAAACTCAAATACATTCAACAAAACTAATTGAATCAAATGTAAGTCAAATAAAGTCAAACCAAGCTATTTGAATTAAATGAAAGTCAAATGAAAGTTAAATAAAGCTAATTGAATCAAATAAAACTCAAATGCATTTAACAAAGCTAATTGAATCAAATAAAACTCAAATGCATTCAACAAAGCTAATTGATTCAAATGAAAGTCAAATGAAGTTAAACATAGATAATAGAATCAAATGAAACTCAAATGTATGGAACAAAGCTAATTCAGTCAAATGAAACTCAAATGCATTCTACAGAGGTAATTGAATCAAATTAAAGTCAAACGAAGTCAAACAAAACTTATTGAATCAAATGAAACTCAAATGCATTCAGTAAAGCTAATTGAATCAAATGAAACTCAAATGCATTCAACAAAGTTAATTGAATCAAATTAAAGCAAAATTAAGTCAAAAAAAGCTAATTGAATCAATTGAAAGTCAAAAAAAGTCAAACATAGCTAATAGAATCAAATGAAACTCAAATGTATTCAACAAAGCTAATTGAGTCAAATGAATCTCAAATGCATTCTACAAAGCTATTTGAATCAAATAAAAGTCAAATGAAGTCAAATATAGCAAATTGAATCAAATTAAAGTTAAATGAAGTCAAACTAAGCTAATTAAATCAAATGAAAGTCAAATAAAGTCAAACATATATAATAGAATCAAATGAATCTCAAATGCATTCAACAAAGCTAATTGAATCAAATGAAACTCAAATGCATTCAACAAAGCTAATTGAATCCAATCAAAGTCAAATAAAGTCAATCAAAGCTCTTTGTATCAAATGAAAGTCAAATGAATTCAAATAAAGCTAATTGAATTAAATGAAACTCAAATGCATTCAACAAGGCTAATTGAATCAAATTAAAGTAAAATGAAGTCAAACAAAGCTAATTGAATCAAATGAAAGTCAAATGAAGTCAAACATAGCAAATAGAATCAAATGAAACTCAAATGCATTCTACAAAGCTAATTGAATCAAATTAAAGTCAAATGAAATCAAACAAAGCTAATTGAATCAAATTAAAGTTAAATGAAGTCAAACAAAGTTAATTGAATCAAATGAATGTCAATTGAAGTCAAACATAGCTAATTAAATCAAATGGAACTCAATTGCATTCAACAAAGCTAATTGAATCAAATGAAACTCAAATGCATTTAATAAAGCTAATTGAATCAAATTAAACTCAAATGCATTCAACAAAGTTAATTGAATCAAAAGAAAGTCAATTAAAGTCAAACATAGCAAATTGAATCAAATGAAACTCAAATGCATTCAACAAAGCAAATTGAATCAAATTAAAGTAAAATGAAGTCAAACAAAGCTAATTGAATCAAATGAAAGTCAAATGAAGTTAAACATAGATAATAGAATCAAATGAAACTCAAATGTATGGAACAAAGCTAATTCAGTCAAATGAAACTCAAATGCATTCTACAGAGGTAATTGAATCAAATTAAAGTCAAACGAAGTCAAACAAAACTTATTGAATCAAATGAAACTCAAATGCATTCAGTAAAGCTAATTGAATCAAATGAAACTCAAATGCATTCAACAAAGTTAATTGAATCAATTTAAAGCAAAATTAAGTCAAAAAAAGCTAATTGAATCAATTGAAAGTCAAAAAAAGTCAAACATAGCTAATAGAATCAAATGAAACTCAAATGTAATCAACAAAGCTAATTGAGTCAAATGAATCTCAAAAGCATTCTACAAAGCTATTTGAATCAAATAAAAGTCAAATGAAGTCAAATATAATAAATTGAATCAAATTAAAGTTAAATGAAGTCAAACTAAGCTAATTAAATCAAATGAAAGTCAAATAAAGTCAAACATATATAATAGAATCAAATGAATCTCAAATGCATTCAACAAAGCTAATTGAATCAAATGAAACTCAAATGCATTCAACAAAGCTAATTGAATCCAATCAAAGTCAAATAAAGTCAATCAAAGCTCTTTGTATCAAATGAAAGTCAAATGAATTCAAATAAAGCTAATTGAATTAAATGAAACTCAAATGCATTCAACAAGGCTAATTGAATCAAATTAAAGTAAAATAAAGTCAAACAAAGCTAATTGAATCAAATGAAAGTCAAATGAAGTCAAACATAGCAAATAGAATCAAATGAAACTCAAATGCATTCTACAAAGCTAATTGAATCAAATTAAAGTCAAATGAAATCAAACAAAGCTAATTGAATCAAATTAAAGTTAAATGAAGTCAAACAAAGTTAATTGAATCAAATGAATGTCAATTGAAGTCAAACATAGCTAATTAAATCAAATGGAACTCAATTGCATTCAACAAAGCTAATTGAATCAAATGAAACTCAAATGCATTTAATAAAGCTAATTGAATCAAATTAAACTCAAATGCATTCAACAAAGTTAATTGAATCAAAAGAAAGTCAATTAAAGTCAAACATAGCAAATTGAATCAAATGAAACTCAAATGCATTCAACAAAGCAAATTGAATCAAATTAAAGTAAAATGAAGTCAAACAAAGCTAATTGAATCAAATGAAAGTCAAATGAAGTTAAACATAGATAATAGAATCAAATGAAACTCAAATGTACTGGAACAAAGCTAATTCGGTCAAAATGAAACTCAAATGCATTCTACAGAGGTAATTGAATCAAATTAAAGTAAATTAAAGTCAAATGAAGTCAAATAAAGCTAATTGAATCAAATGAAACTCAAATGCATTCAACAAAGCAAATTGAATTAAATTAAAGTAAAATGAAGTCAAACATAGCTAATAGAATCAAATGGAACTCAAATGCATTCAACAAAGCTAATTGAATCAAATGAAACTTAAATGC
This sequence comes from Beta corolliflora, assembly GCA_947648045.1. Lineage (NCBI taxonomy): Eukaryota > Viridiplantae > Streptophyta > Magnoliopsida > Caryophyllales > Amaranthaceae > Beta > Beta corolliflora. The sequence continues at coordinate 3,609 of CANSZD010001872.1, read as the reverse complement.
ATTCAACAAAGCAAATTGAATTAAATTAAAGTAAAATGAAGTCAAACATAGCTAATAGAATCAAATGAAACTCAAATGCATTCAACAAAGCTAATTGAATCAAATGATACTTAAATGCATTCAACAAAGCTAATTGAATCAAATGTAAGTCAAATGAAGTCAAACATAGCTAATTGAATCAAATGGAACTCAAGTGCATTCAACAAAGCTAATTGTATCAAATGAATGTCAAATGAAGTCAAATAAAGCTAATTGAATCAAATGAAACTTAAATGCATTCAACAAAGCAAATTGAATTAAATTAAAGTAAAATGAAGTCAAACATAGCTAATAGAATCAAATGAAACTCAAATGCATTCAACAAAGCTAATTGAATCTAATGATACTTAAATGCATTCAACAAAGCTAATTGAATCAAATGAAAGTCAAATGAAGTCAAACATAGCTAATTGAATCAAATGGAACTCAAGTGCAATCAATAAAGCAAATTGTATCAAATGAAAGTCAAATGAAGTCAATTAAAGCTAATTGAATCAAATGAAACTCAAATGCATTCAACAAAGCTAATTGAATCAAATAAAACTCAAATGCATTCAACAAAGCTAATTGAATCAAATGAAAGTCAAATGAAGTCAAACATAGCTAATTGAATCAAATGGAACTCAAATGCATTCAACAAAGCTAATTGAATCAAATTAAAGTAAAGTGAAGTCAAACAAAGCTAATTGAATCAAATGAAAGTCAAATGAAGTCAAACATAGCTAATAGAATCAAATGAATCTCAAATGTATTCAACAAAGCTATTTGAGTCAACTGAAACTCAAATGCATTCTACAAAGCTAATTGAATCAAATTAAAAGTCAAATAAAATCAAACAAAGCTAATTGAATCAAATTCAAGTCAAATGAAGTCAAACAAAGCTAATTGTATCAAATGAAAGTCAAATGAAGTCAAATAAAGCTAATTGAATCAAATGAAACTCAAATACATTCAACAAAACTAATTGAATCAAATGTAAGTCAAATAAAGTCAAACCAAGCTATTTGAATTAAATGAAAGTCAAATGAAAGTTAAATAAAGCTAATTGAATCAAATAAAACTCAAATGCATTTTACAAAGCTAATTGAATCAAATAAAACTCAAATGCATTCAACAAAGCTAATTGATTCAAATGAAAGTCGAAATGAAGTTAAACATAGATAATAGAATCAAATGAAACTCAAATGTATGGAACAAAGCTAATTCAGTCAAATGAAACTCAAATGCATTCTACAGAGGTAATTGAATCAAATTAAAGTCAAACGAAGTCAAACAAAACTTATTGAATCAAATGAAACTCAAATGCATTCAGTAAAGCTAATTGAATCAAATGAAACTCAAATGCATTCAACAAAGTTAATTGAATCAAATTAAAGCAAAATTAAGTCAAAAAAAGCTAATTGAATCAATTGAAAGTCAAAAAAAGTCAAACATAGCTAATAGAATCAAATGAAACTCAAATGTATTCAACAAAGCTAATTGAGTCAAATGAATCTCAAATGCATTCTACAAAGCTATTTGAATCAAATAAAAGTCAAATGAAGTCAAATATAGCAAATTGAATCAAATTAAAGTTAAATGAAGTCAAACTAAGCTAATTAAATCAAATGAAAGTCAAATAAAGTCAAACATATATAATAGAATCAAATGAATCTCAAATGCATTCAACAAAGCTAATTGAATCAAATGAAACTCAAATGCATTCAACAAAGCTAATTGAATCCAATCAAAGTCAAATAAAGTCAATCAAAGCTCTTTGTATCAAATGAAAGTCAAATGAATTCAAATAAAGCTAATTGAATTAAATGAAACTCAAATGCATTCAACAAGGCTAATTGAATCAAATTAAAGTAAAATGAAGTCAAACAAAGCTAATTGAATCAAATGAAAGTCAAATGAAAGTCAAATGAAGTCAAACATAGCAAATAGAATCAAATGAAACTCAAATGCATTCTACAAAGCTAATTGAATCAAATTAAAGTCAAATGAAATCAAACAAAGCTAATTGAATCAAATTAAAGTTAAATGAAGTCAAACAAAGTTAATTGAATCAAATGAATGTCAATTGAAGTCAAACATAGCTAATTAAATCAAATGGAACTCAATTGCATTCAACAAAGCTAATTGAATCAAATGAAACTCAAATGCATTTAATAAAGCTAATTGAATCAAATTAAACTCAAATGCATTCAACAAAGTTAATTGAATCAAAAGAAAGTCAATTAAAGTCAAACATAGCAAATTGAATCAAATGAAACTCAAATGCATTCAACAAAGCAAATTGAATCAAATTAAAGTAAAATGAAGTCAAACAAAGCTAATTGAATCAAATGAAAGTCAAATGAAGTTAAACATAGATAATAGAATCAAATGAAACTCAAATGTATGGAACAAAGCTAATTCAGTCAAATGAAACTCAAATTCATTCTACGAGGTAATTGAATCAAATTAAAGTCAAACGAAGTCAAACAAAACTTATTGAATCAAATGAAACTCAAATGCATTCAGTAAAGCTAATTGAATCAAATGAAACTCAAATGCATTCAACAAAGTTAATTGAATCAAATTTAAAGCAAAATTAAGTCAAAAAAAGCTAATTGAATCAATTGAAAGTCAAAAAAGTCAAACATAGCTAATAGAATCAAATGAAACTCAAATGTATTCAACAAAGCTAATTGAGTCAAATGAATCTCAAATGCATTCTACAAAGCTATTTGAATCAAATAAAAGTCAAATGAAGTCAAATATAGCAAATTGAATCAAATTAAAGTTAAATGAAGTCAAACTAAGCTAATTAAATCAAATGAAAGTCAAATAAAGTCGAAACATATATAATAGAATCAAATGAATCTCAAATGCATTCAACAAAGCTAATTGAATCAAATGAAACTCAAATGCATTCAACAAAGCTAATTGAATCCAATCAAAGTCAAATAAAGTCAATCAAAGCTCTTTGTATCAAATGAAAGTCAAATGAATTCAAATAAAGCTAATTGAATTAAATGAAACTCAAATGCATTCAACAAGGCTAATTGAATCAAATTAAAGTAAAATGAAGTCAAACAAAGCTAATTGAATCAAATGAAAGTCAAATGAAGTCAAACATAGCAAATAGAATCAAATGAAACTCAAATGCATTCTACAAAGCTAATTGAATCAAATTAAAGTCAAATGAAATCAAACAAAGCTAATTGAATCAAATTAAAGTTAAATGAAGTCAAACAAAGTTAATTGAATCAAATGAATGTCAATTGAAGTCAAACATAGCTAATTAAATCAAATGGAACTCAATTGCATTCAACAAAGCTAATTGAATCAAATGAAACTCAAATGCATTTAATAAAGCTAATTGAATCAAATTAAACTCAAATGCATTCAACAAAGTTAATTGAATCAAAAGAAAGTCAATTAAAGTCAAACATAGCAAATTGAATCAAATGAAACTCAAATGCATTCAACAAAGCAAATTGAATCAAATTAAAGTAAAATGAAGTCAAACAAAGCTAATTGAATCAAATGAAAGTCAAATGAAGTTAAACATAGATAATAGAATCAAATGAAACTCAAATG
>CANSZD010001871.1:0-105540 GCA_947648045.1 Beta corolliflora | reverse complement strand
CATATGTTTACACCTTAACGAATTGATCTAGGATTGGGAAACATCAGTTCTTGGGTCTGTCTTTTGTGGCTAATGAGCTATCAAGGGTTTATGGTGATCTTCCTCTGTGGAGATCACTTGCCCTATGTAGCTGGTTGAAGTCTCTTAGTTTGGAGATCTACATCACAACATTGCTGTTCTGAGTTCTTACTTGTTTGCCTTTTGATGTCTTTTGTGCTGATCACTCTTTGGTGCTCTTCAAATTATACATCTGAAGCAAATGGTTTTCTTGAAAATTGGTCATGAAGGTTGTTGCTTCTGCCTCCATATGTTTATTTATTTTATGCTCTATGGTGAGGTTTATCGGGTTAATTTTCGTTTGTGTTATGTTGGGAATTTCTTGTAGGTCTGAATAATTTATTGATGGCCTATGAAGATAAATCAGCGTATGCTTTATGTGTGTTCTCTCTTGCCCTCGGACCAAGTGCAGATCCTATCACTTTGTGGGTAAAAACTAGGTATGTACTGTTTTTGATCTGCTGAAGTTTTAATCTTTATCACCTATGATTCAGGATTAATATGATTTAGTTCTTTTTTACCAATGTTGATGTTTAAGTGATCCAAGAACTGGAGTATCCACTACTCTTCTGACATCTATCACTATAGTCTCATTTTCTTCGTTGCTGATAAATTGTGCTTTATCTTTTTTTAATTCCAAGTGCTGTACTTGCTGAAAATCTATTTAATAAGATCTTAAGAAGCACTTGTCATTTATCAAATGGATATGCTACCTTTTGTTTTCTGTCAGAGCGATTTAGGTGCTTATGCATCCTGAAAAGATGATGCTCCGTAATTGCAACTATGAGTTAATGCTTTTCTAATTTAGAATGTATGAATTGATGCTTTTCTAATTTGGAATGCTTCCTGATTTGGGAGCAGCTTAGTTACACTGCACTGTCAGTCTGTCGGGCAATTCTAATGCCCATGCTAAGCTGAAATGAACATTAAATCTATGTTATTTTTGGCCAGTTGCCTATCCCTAAAGTCGACATGATTTCTCACAGTATTTGTCGGTTTTTTCAATTCAAGAGTTTGTCACCTAAATCGACAATTGCAATTAATCACAACTGCAATAAGGTTAGTTAAGTTCAAATCAAATTCAGTTGAATAGAACACATCAATGTAGAACAAAAAGAAATTGAAGTGGATAGAGAAAGAAGGTAGGTTAAGAAGGTGCTTAAATGATGGGAGTAAAGCACTTAATTTGATAGCGAGGAAAAGTAACTTTAGCTTTTTAAAGAACACGAGAAGATTATTTTGATACACCTCAAAAAGGAAAGTGGGAAGATAAATAGGGGACAAAAGGAGTATAATAAAAGAACCTTTGTGTCCTTGAGAAGTACATAGACACAACAGCTTCGTTTCTTTTTATTCTTTCTATTTGAGTTGGACACAATTGCTCACATGTTCTATTGTTTGAAATTATTTTTTGTTTACATTCCTTGTGTCAAGCTCTTTGATCATTAATATATGAAGTAAAACATATTTTAAGTGCTAGTATGGTAATAATGTTGCTCTTTATGTTATTAAAATTACTTTCTCAATCACATTGGTATTTCCATTTCTAGATCAATATATTTTGACAGATATTGGTTGAAATTAAAATTTGAAAATTGGAATTGACAAATATTATGAATTAGAGAGTACTAAATGATGGTTATTCTAAGATAGGGTAATAGATTTTTATAATGTTTGTCTGGCGTTTACTTTATAATTACTGGTATAATTGTTGCTCTCATTTCAATGTTAGAGTAGTGTTTATATATATTTATGATGATCTGAAATGAACAATTGTGCCATGTGACGTACAACCCCTTAGCCTCTTCGGGTTGGGAGCCTCTTTTGAGTTAAGTAACATTAGTTTTGATTACAAATGATCAATAGCAAGTATGACTATCTTTTAAAACATGCCATTGATTTCTTAATGTGCAATCAAATTTTTTTCTTCATTCAAGGTCAAACATAAAGTAAAAGCTTTATAAAATATGAAAAGAAAAAGGCTAAGAATATGAAAAGATGAAACACTCTGACAGTGGATTTCTTTGAGCAAGTCTGGAGGGAAATATGAGGGGATCAATGTGGTAAAAAATGGGGTTAAGCCACAAAAAAATTCTCTGCTGCCAAATTATCAATTGAGAAAGCATGATAAAGCGATAGGGTATAGGCTGTGAATTGGGAGCGAGAAATGAAGTGGGGAGAAAAGAAATGCTCTGAATTGGTTGGCTGATGAACCTGTTCACATCATTAATTTAAGAAGGGGAGAGGGTTGTATTACTGTTGCTGTTGGTTGGGAGATGAGGTTGTTATGAACTGACATCTTTAGGGCAGATGAAAGAAGAAGATTATGGACTTAAATGGAACTTGATTGATAATTTTCTGAAAAACAGTAAAATAAAGATAGTGATTACAAGCTTTCGAGAGGCTTGTTCTCTCCCATTGAGCTCTTAAAAGTTCACCCAAAATACTACTCAATATTCAACCTAATTTCTCTCTCCCTATTCCATTCTCTTTATAGAGATATTTCCTCCCTAACTCCCTAACTTATTCTTCAAGCTACTACTAAAACTAACTAATTTAGGTTGATTCATTACAGAGGTGCTTCAGTTGAAGGGAGGAGAAGAGAAAGGACGTACTAGGTTGGTGCAAGATATCTAGGATAGTGTTAGGTTAGAGTGAGATGGATTGAACCTGTTACGAGAATATAGGTTTGGGTTTAGACCGCCTATTCTTATAATTTGTGTCAAGCATGAATCTAAATTACACTTGTTAGGGTATATAGTAAACCCCTCATTTGTGGTCTTCAAATATGTATAGAAATTCTACGAAGAGCTTACGCTTTATTTTGGGATATACCTCGACCCTAACATTTAGGCCATTTTCCAAAATAACTCGGACAATTTCACCCCTATTGCGGATAACCATGAACTTTAATTTTGTCATTGAACTTGGATCAAAACTCAATAGTGTGTTATATGATAAATAATAATATTGTGTTATCGTCTCCTTATTTCAAAAAGGTTTCTTCTTTAGTCTTTGAAGTTGATTCAATTTCAATCAAAATGAGTAAGAATCTTCATTAATCAAATAAACTCATTGAACCCCTCAAAAAAAAAAAAAAAAAACTCATTGAAGATTCTGAAATCGGAGAGTTTTCCTCAAAATTCCCCATCTTTAAGTTCATCATCAAACTAATCCATCTTCTCCAACAAGCGATTGTGAGTAAGAATATGAGATGAGAATGGTGGTGAAGAAGAGCAAGGGAACAAACGAAGAATGGGCATAGTGAGTGGGTCGGAAGATGGAAGTCGGAATTTCGAGGCCAAGATTGACAGCGCTGGTGTGCGGTGGTGCGAGGAGAATGCGTGGTTTGGGTGGAGCGAGAAGTGGAAGTGATGGAGCCACGGAGGGCGGTGCTGTGCGGCTGTTGATGTTGGTGGTGAGAAAGAAGATGCAAAGAGGAGGACAGAGGAGGTGCGGGTGAGGAGGGCAGGAGGCCGTTGAGAATGGTGGTGCGTAATGGGTTGGTGGGTTCTGGTGGGGCGCGCAAGTTTGATTGTGAGGAAGGGTGGGGGTTGTTGCTGGCTTAAGGAAGGAGAAGGTAGGGTTATGTGATATTGGTGTGGCGCTGGTAGGTGCGAGTGATGGGTGGTCGGTGTGCTGGGTGTGGTGGGAGGAAGAGAGGTTGAAGACGGTGTTGAGGTGGTGCTGGTGCGCTAGTGGGTGGGAGGGGAAAGATATTGGGGTAAGGGTGCTGCTGTCCAACAGCAGCAAGGCAGGAGGTTGGTACGGGCGTGGCTAAGCCACTACCTCACTCTGCAAAAGCGGGAGGATGGTGAAGGTTGAGGAAGGTGGTGAAGGAGTGGTGGTGGTGGTGGTGAAGGTTGAGGATGCTGAAAACATAAATTGTGTTTTTTTCCTTCTTTCTTTTTACGAAAATAGGTTTTAAATTATAAATGTCAAATAGTTAATACTGTTAAGTTTTACGTCAAGTTTAATGACAAAACCAAAGTTCAGGGTTATCCACGATAGAGGTGAAATTGTCGGGATTATTTGGGAAAATGGCCTAAAGTTGAAACAATAGAGGGATTTGGGAGCTATAATGCAATTATCATTACTTGATGTGATTCATGTATAATATATTATATAGAAACCTACTCCTTTCGTCCCTAATTCATTGCTCCATTTGCTTTTTTTCAGTCTCCAAGAAACATGGTTGACCATTAATATTTCTTTTTATGTATTAATGAAAAGTATATAAAGTTAAAATATGACGAATCTAAGTTAATATATACTTTATACATATCAATGAAATTTTACTGTCAGAGTTTGTGAATTTTGACCCTTAAAAAGGAAATGGAGCAATGAATTAGTGATGAAGGGAGTAATTATGAAAATTTTGAGGTTGTTACACTAATAGACTAATAGTGCAATTTCATAGAATATTTGATTCGTATCCTTAGCCTAGGGGAAATGCTTAGTGGCCTTAGTTTCGCTTTCCTATTCACTTTATGTTATTTTGTTATACTATTATTTTTACGCCTAAGTACTTATTTTGGATCCTCAATACTCCAATATGGGCATGAACATGAATACTTGAGTGCTTGACAATTTATTTTAGACTAAGTACAAGAAAATGTCTTATAAAATTGGCAAGCATTGAGTCCAAGTAACATACATACATACTGATGGGGTAAAAGGAATTTGATTTAAACCATACTCAATTGTTAATTGCCACAATCAATCTTTCAAGAAGGAATCGACAATCACAAGGCCAAGATTGAGGTGTCGAGAAGTTGCCTCCTCCAGCTTTGGTGAAGAGAGTGAGATCTTGGCCAGATCAACCTCAATACCTTCTTGAAAGGTTTTTATGTCTTAAGACAATGCCACTTAACCATGATATGACACTATGAGGACAAAATTCCATTTTTGACATCTCTGTGAGATTTCAAAGACATGCGTCGAAGGATGTCCTGATTACAAAGAAGTCATTCATGAAAACTTTGATGGCTGACTTAACTATGTCCTATAGGATTTACACTTTTGAAAGGTGGAAGGTGCCTTTGAAAGACCAAATGCATACTTCTTAACAAAAGTGCCAAAATGACACATGAAAGTAGTCTTTTTTGGGTCATCTAGGTGAATCGGGATTTGAAACAACCCCGTATACTCGTCCAACAAAAGTGTGCAAGTCCCACTAACCTTGCTGCCGATCATGACAACCCCGGGTTTTGGCAACCCCAAAACCTTGATTTAGGCTAAAGCCTGACCCCAATCCGAAACAACCTGATTTTACTGCATGATTTTTTGGTACTAAAGGCCGACCCAATCCGATTTATAATGAGGTCTATCTCAAGCATGTGATCAATAAAAAGGGTTAAAGTATTTATAAGTGGATTTATTAAGCTTTCGATAGTCAACGCATATCCTCCACCTAGAAACAACCTTGTGGAAATAAGATCTCCCTTATGGAGGGTGGCATGAGACTAACGCTAGTTCTTAGATCCGCCAAAGATCTTGTTGGCTCCAATTTTTATCTTCAAAGGAAGTGAGGAAGACCCAGAATCTTCAAGCTTTTTAAGAAGAACTAAATTTGCTTCTCCACTCTTTACGACTTCAAATAACACTCAAGGTTGATCAAGGAACATCACAATGGCTTCAAAGATGAGAAGGCAAACAAGTACAATGTCCACAAGCGGTAACAACTTCTCTGGACCCTCGATAAGTTTCATGATTTTGAATTCCCTTCTATCGTTTTAAGTGATGATGTCCGATTTGATGACTTTCATCTCTTAAAAAGTAAGGAAACCATTTTCACTTAGGTGGGTATATGATTTTATTTTTAGGCAATGGGGAACTAGAGGTAACTTGTTAACCATAGCTAGAATTCTAGGGTTATAAAAACTCCTCCAAATGTGAAAAGACACTTAAAAGTGCTTGATTGTAGAATTTTTAAGCTTCCTTAAAGTTATTGGTGAGAATTAGGGTAGTAATGCCACGTGGGCAAAGGCAACTTTGAGGTTTAGTTTGTGGGATGGAGCATTCCCTATGACTGTTTATCGAGACTTTTGGCATGATCATTTGTCAGGACAAAATCCCATTTCCCCGCTAGTTTATGTGGCTTGTTGGGCTATGATTTTTGGTAGCCAAATTTATGTGTCTACGAATTGTATTAAATCGCTAATTCAACAACCCGCACTCCGATGTACTCAGGGATTTACTGGGTCATACCATATATGGGTGGCAGGGCAATAACAAGGTTAGGCATGATGAACGTAGTATCATTGAGGGTTACTTCAATTGATCCAGCAGCCCAGCCCAGGCCACCATTGAGATTCACCTATACTAGGCGATAACACAAGGGAAAATCAGGGAACACAACTTAATTCTGTTAGAAAGGCAATGAGGTGGCAATTATGCCAGCAAAGAAGTGAGTGTAGTAGCACACCCATGAAGAAAGAGAAAGGGAATTTGTCAGCGGAATATTATAGAGAGATAGTACAAGAGTAGTATAAATTTGCAAGGGGAGGGAATTAAGAATTCATTCAGAAATTTGTCGTCTCATTATTGTAAATGCATTGTGGAAGGCAATCGCTTTCTCAATCATCTTCCTTCTCTTCTCTAATATTCTGTAATGAACTTGCCTAACCTTGTTATCGCCCAATTTTCCATCTTAGTATTAGTAGCATTGGTGCTAACAGCCACACTTATTCCACCCAGTTCATGACCCAACCCAATCCATCATCCATTAAATCCAATTGCCCCAACCAGCCCATAACCCAACCCAGTTCACCGTTTAATCGTCTCAACCAATCTTTCCAACCACATCCTTCCTACTCTTCCAATCCAGCAAGAGTTCCAATCTCTATCCAACGACCACTCACTTAACCCAACGCCCATACTCATGACAAATTACGACATTTTTATCCCATAGGTAAGCCACTGATGGGCATACCATCTTACATTGATGAGTTCCAAATCACTAGTGAAGAGTTTCAACAGCCACTGAGCATGTGTCGTGAGGGTAACAAAAGCTGGGATCATGGTTTCCGAGGCCGGAATTCAGCACCACTACTATCCACCTTGAGGACAAGGTGGAAGTTTGGGTGGCCGGTAATGTAATGAACTGATGCAAAAGGGGAGGGAAATTTTAGGTAAGTTAAAAGTAGCTTGAGGAATAAGGTAAGGAGTTAGAAGGGAAGAAACTCTATAAATAGTATAGATTAGGAGAAAGCAAGCAGGAAAAATAGGAGTATTGTTGAGAGGTTTTAGTTTGTTCTTGGGACTGAATCAACCCTCTCGAAAACTTGAATATCATCACTTTTGCTTTAATTTCCAGATTATTTGTCAAAACATCTTTTTCTTCCTGTATAATCTGCCCTTCATGATGTCTAAGCTATGTTAATTTATAGCATATTCTTCCATTCTTATTGCTATTCTTCTTGCTGTTTTCTGCTGCTGTCTTTCATTACAATAACCTCTTGGGCTTTTCTATTAACTGTCCTATTTGCTTTGCCCTCCACCTCCAAAGGGGAATAGGGGATCTATTTTCAATTGGCGGGCTAGTTACTGCATCTAATTACTGCATGGCCGAACATTTCGGTGTCTCTCCGTCTAATCCTCAGGTTGAAGGGCCAGTCTTAAAACACCAAACTTATATGCATGTTGAGTTGAAATGCACAGGGTTAACTTTCTATGAAAAATCGGAAAAAGAATTAATCCACAACACTCCCCGAACCCAATGGCACTCAAATAGTTAGGTCATAAGCATCCTACCTCATGACCGATGACCATGTAGGTGATGGCTTGACCGATGACCATGTAGGTGATGGCTTGACCGATGACCATGTAGGTGATGGCTTGGTCGAGCCTGCCGCACGAGTCTACCGCAAGCGTGATCATCATAAGGTTCTTACACGAGCCCACCTCGTTTCCGGTCCGCTCCTTGAACCCGACTATGCCCCTATCTACGCTTATATTGATAGGTGATATGATAAAAGCACAAAGGTAGTGGAGTCCACCAGCCAAATCAACCATAAACTAATGATCAAGGGGAATCTATTTGGGTTATGATTAAGGGGCAAAAAAGATTAGATTATTCTCTCGGGCTAATTAAATAAGCTTATCATCATAGAACAATCAACTAAGTATGTCCTAATACATATTGATAATCCAAAAACATCTAGATTAGGAACTAAGAAGTCTCATGGTCTTTCTAAGCTTATCATTTAACTTGGGTCAAACCTTAGTTTCATCTCTCGATCCTTCACTAAAGGAACCCTTTTGATGCTCAAATGGTGATCATCTATTTGAACATTCACTAAAATATTAAGTCAATCAACCAATCTTTATCCAAAATTATATTCCCAATACGACCTTAAGGTTCATGATTTTATTAATAGCTTCATCCCTAGCTAGAGACTACTAGGCGTTTGGTGTGAGGGATGGGGATTATGAGGATAAGAGGGTGGGACAAGGATAAGGAATTAATGGGAGAAATAAGGTGAAAAATAAGTATTTTCCCTTGTTTTGTAGGGGTTGAGAAGAAGATTGGATGGGTGGCTTATTAACCAAAATATCCTTACTAACTCTCTCCGTCCTTTTCATTGAGGGTAAAATTGATTTTTTTTCTTCTTTTTGTATCCCTCCCCCTCATAACAATCCCCTTCTAGGTACAAATTTAGTGTGATAAGGGGGTGTTCTATTCCTATTTCTATCCCTATCCCTATACCCTATCTAATTTCAATGCCCCTAAATAAACACAACATTTCTTCTATCCCTTACCCCTTATCCTTATCTTTCCCTTCTAGAGAAACGCCCCATCATGGTAAATAACTCAAATGCAACATAAATCAAAATATCAAGCAAATTTCCAACCTTAATTTCTTTCTCCATTTTTTAATAAGTGACAGGACACAGGGAGAAAGTGGGGGAATACCAAGGAGCCTAGAGAGAGAAAGTTGGGACCACTTGTTTAACCAATCAAATTTGAGTATTTGATGAAGTAAGTAGGTGAAACAATTCAATGATGGCAAAGATGTAATAAATGAGAAGTATTTTTTTACTACTTTGAGCTATGTCACTTATTGTGACATTTCCCTAAAAGGAAAACGTGTCACTTATTAAAAAACGAACGAAGTATTATAACTGATTTTTCCCTCTAGAGAAATAATTGTTTTTCCTTACCCAGCGATACCAAAATTTTATAGAACTTTTTTTTTTTATCAAAGTTGTTGCTCCAGAACAAGTGCTTTGTTGTTGATATGTAAAAGTTTGCTAAAGTTTTGATATATGGAATTGCTTTTGCTCTAGCAACATCTTATTGATTTGTTGGAGTAAGATTTTTCAGCGCTGGGCCACTAGACTTTACATATATGAACTTTTTGCCTCTTAATGGAGAATGCTAATAAAGGTTTTCTCCAATCATAATATGTGGGATCATATTATATCTATGTTGTGGGAGGCTCAGAGTGCATTTTTATTATGAAATTCTTTTTAGATATAGCATCTTGCAACCATGCCCTACTGCAGGAAAATCACTAGAAAAGCATAAATCTTTTGTATATCCTTCATTGTGCCTCATTTGAGCTTATCTTTCTTCTGATTTGTCTGTGATGCTTATAATGTATTAGGATAATGGTATCACATAATGTTTGAATTATGCTAAAATGTACGGAACTGGAAGTTATTTGATGGTCCATCCATGGTCATTGAAACTGACGATTCAGTTGCAGTTAGTGTTACCCACTTGAACTGTGCTGTGTTGGATTGGATGGATCCCATTTTTTCATCTCTTTGTTAGTACATAATTAAAGGTTGAGGGAGATGTGTTTTACTATTTCCTCTTTATAGATGGAAACGTAACCTAATTGCCCATTTTAGAATAGGTGATTTTGAATTCTCCTCACCCTCCATTTGCTGATATAGTTTCCCAGTAAATGAATTGTATCTCACTCCTTTGAGAAGGGTTATGACGTTATGTCATCAATCATTTGTACAAAATGCGTTCAGTTATCTTTTAATTACCAGTTAAAACTTTATGTATTTGTAATGTATTGGAAAATTCATGAGAAACAACCTAATAAAACACTTTTCTTTAAAGAGTTATAACAAAAATCCGTGGGAAACTACCTTTTATGACATTTTGGTGGCAAAAAGGTACCAGTCACAGAATTCCGGCGCTAACTTTTTTTTCTCTTATTGTTTGCTTCCTTGTTCCTCCCTTTTTCCTTCACTTTGTCATTTTTTTTCACCAAACTCCTTCGGTCGTGGCTATTGCAGACTTGCAGTTACAGTAGCCAATGCAGTCAATGTTGCAGCAATGCCTGTCATCGAGACAACATGGAACTAAAAATTATGCGCTCTCGTCTTTCTTTCTTCAATTGCAAAAGAGAAATGAAATTTTAAAAGAAAAGAGAGGGAAAAGAGAAATAAATAAATTCAAATGTTGGAAAATATGGTCAACTGGCCAGTGGGCGATACATTTTTGCCACCAAAATCCCATAAAATAGGTAGTGTTCCACAACGCTTTTTTAATGAGGTACTTTTTGACAAAACAAGTGTTATATGGTTGTTTCTCACAAAATTTCCTATAATCAATAGACCTTTTCTGCCACAATGAACTGTAACTTTGATTATTTTAAAAATCAGTAGTAAACGTGTAATACCTACTTAAAAGTCTGGGCATTTTAAAAGACATTTGACTTATATCTTGTTGTTGGCTTATGGCAGGGGAAGATTGTTACAGCTAGAGGGCCACACGATTTTGGTTGGGATCCAGTCTTTCAGCCTGATGGATATGAGCAGACGTAAGCTTCCTTTTATCTGTTACATCTTGAGATTCTTTTTTGCAATTTATGCTAGATAACTAAATCCTGTCTCAATATAAAAAGTTGTCTTTCTTAAACATGGATTTGATTGAAATTGGACTAAGAGTGAATATGCTATGTATTCATCATAATATTTCATATGTACGATACTCAATATAAATAAGAATTATGTTCTTTTGAAATAAATGCATAGTCATTTGGAATGCCATGGAACGCTACTTTTATAGTGGCTGTTTAATTAACCTTTAATTGTAATTTTGGTCGATTGCAGTTACGCTGAAATGCCGAAGGAAGAGAAAAACAAGATTTCTCATCGCTACAAAGCTCTTGCGTTGGTTAAATCTCATTTTGCTGAGGCTGGATACACTTTTCTCCCAGACTTTTCTTAGAGCATATCATTGTGAACATGTAATAGTTAAAAAATTGTTTATGTTGAGCTTTTTTGGGGTTGTCCTCCTTTTTTGGTCAAGTCTGTACAATTTGTTAGGTACACCTAGATGTACCTGAATAGATCAACACTATATTTATGTTTCAGAAGATGAATATAGTGATTTTACATCATAGAAGGTGCATAATACATCTAAAACATTGTGTCTAACGTACCGGATATATTGGGATGTACTCGACTATAAGAGATCGTATTTTGACGCATGCAGCCGATCACATCAGCTCTAACATTGTTGTTGTGCTGCAATAGTGCCACTCTTCTAGGCTAGAGCTGTCAAAAAATGACGCGATCCGGATAACCCGACCCGAACCCGTAATGACCATGAATGACTTGCACTCCGAAATTTTGGTAAAACAGTCACCCGTAACCCGACCTGTGCACGACCCGATAATAACCGGATACCCGATCTTGACCCGATACTCTATGACCTGAACCTGAACCGATACCCGCCCAAAAAAGACCGATAACTGAAGTGATCTGACCTGACAACGATCTGAACCTGATTCGACACCTGACCTGATTAGGACCTGAAACCGATTATAACTCGACGCAACCTGTCATTGTCCCGACCTGTTGCGACCCGTTACCTGATTTACTAGACCTGTTGCGACCAGGTACATGGTTTCACTCGACTTATTGCTACATGTTACCCGATTTTACCCGACTTGTTGATTGTTGATAACTCGACTTGTCATTGACTTCACCACATAGTAACATAAATCATAAACTAACACTACAATAAAAAGGCATATAATTAGATAACTCGAAGCGACCCGAAAGTGACCTGAAACCAAGTATGGCACAACCCGATAACTACCGACTTGAACCTGACTCAAACCCGACCCAAACCGCTATTGTTCGACTCGATAAGTATCAGACCCACGCATGACCCGAACTCCGAATGCACCCGCTACAAACCTGCAATAAACCCGATCTGACACCACATGACCACGAAAGATGACCTGTCCCGAAATTGATCGTGTCGAACCCGGCCGAACCTGAAAGAAGAAATAAATCGAGGCAGACCTGACCGAATTACGACCGTTCCCGACCTGCACCCGACCTGTTTGATTTAATGACCTGACACGACCTGACCGAACATGAGCTGAAACCTGAGATGACCCAACCTGAATCCGACTCGAGTAACTGAATTGACAGCTCTATTCCAGGCCAACAAGTATGCACCGACAGAAATCATTTCTATTTTGTGCAAAAATGAACCCCAACACCCGGATTTTTCTGTTCTTTACTCATTATTATCTTTGTATCCTTAGAAAATAATTTTGCTTTTAGATACAGTTAAAAGGTACGAAAAGATGAGTGCTTCTTTTGTTCTCTTTAACTACCTTTTTTCTTTCCCCGCTTTACCTTTGCCTCTACCGTACCAGTTACCACGAGCTCGTGTGTTTAGTTTTTCTTGGAATAATGCTTTCTTACCAATACCCAAATGGCCAAAAGTCACCATCGGTCGAATTAGGTATCCCAAAGGCCTATAGTCACCAATGAAGATAAATATTAAATTCAAGCGAATCATTTAATGAGGAAATGAAATAGGGCTAACTTCTTGTATCTATATTTGATTTTATTTTGGTAAAAGTTTTAGATTTTTGAAAAGATCAAATATCATAATACTTTTTCTTATAAAATGGAAAAATACGGTGAAAGTTCAATTACATTAAAATGCTAAACGGAACCAAGTTAGACCACATTTAATAATATTGCATAGCATATCTCCTTATTTCGGATGAAGAGAAGAGAGGATTAGCCACAAAAGGTGTTCCCTAATTAGTAATGGTTGAAAGGGATTCGAATTGAAGAACATCCATCTCTCCAAGAGTAATAGTAAATTAAATCACATCATCCAATATGTGGTTGCAGAAATTAAATTTATGATGAGTCTTGGGTTGGCTTGGGTTCATAGTTGATCTAATCAAATAAATTTATTGCAAAACTTAAAATTCACTCGAAGACATATCACTTGCCATCCCCGTTAGATGCCATGAATTATATATACCCCTTTTGTGTTCTTTTTTTATTTATACTATTTCACAACAATACATCGTTTAAGGGTTGTTCATTAAGAGTTTGGTAATTATCTTGGAACCCATGTGATTCTGTTAGAAACGAAAATGGTTGAAGTATTAATAAGAGGTGCATTAATTGACAAGTACGATAATTTTGTCATTAATGTGGGGAAAAGTTAGTAACAATAACCATGTGGTAGAACCATAGATGTATTTCCAAACAATCCAACAGGAAATTAACATAAGAACGTGGCGAGTGGATAATATAAGGATAATTTTGTTAATTGTAGTCTTTGTTGTTAAAAGAGGGGTTAGGGACTTAGGGTGGCAAGAGAGTTCCCTTCCACACCCGACACCAGGTTTCGATTAACATTACGCTATCCCTTGAGCGTATGTCCCTGCCACTTTCGAAAATAGGCTTAGGGGAATGGGGGCCATTGTTGTACTAAAAGAGATTGTAGGTTTTGTTCTTTTCAACATACAAAAATCTAAATTAATGAACTTAGATAAGCGACAATAGATTTAGATTAATTCTAATAAGACAATATCATATTAGCTCAGATGAGGATCATTTAGGTTCTATTCCTCTCACCTTAAAGAATTAACTTTCAATAGAAATAGAATTCAAATTGATTCATAGATTGAAGCCAAAGTTCATTTTAATTCTAATTTGTTTAGATTATGGTTACTAATAAGGTAAGACACTGTCAGACGTGTTCAAATAGTTGAGATAAGGACCAATAGTTCAGTTTCGTTAAGTAAAACGAGAATTTACTTGAAGAGAAACCAAAGTTCAAAAAAATTCATATTAGGATATTCAGTTCAAACCAAAATAATACATAATAGGGAGAAAGCAATTAGCTTTCAATACGTTTATACTAGACTTTTTTGCACGCTATGCGTGCGAGTCATATTAACGTTTTTTTCTCAATTAGTTATTCATCAGTGTTACAAATTTTTTTATTCGAACATATATTTATAAATTTTTTTTTTTTTTTTAATATGTTTGTCTTAAATCAATGTTTCGTTGATTTTTTTTAGTTATTTGTTCATCATTATTCAAATATAGTATTGAGAGAAGGAAATATAAAGCAGAAGAAAACTTGTGCTCAAATAAAGTGGAAGAATTTGTGTATCAGGTTCAAATAAAGTGAAAGCAATTAGCTTTCAATACGTTTATATAAGAAAATTCCTAAGTAGCGAAATCTCATGCAAATTAAATGGCGCTATGAAACCCAATCAACTCACTGGAAAATTCACTAGATAAAATTACAACTATCAAAAGTTACTTGTTGTTGTTTGTAAGCATCCCAACAACATAAAAAAAAATTCCTAGATAGATAAAGAGAATAGCTAATTTATTAATTATTAGATATCTAAATTTTATAATATGAATCTATGAGATATTTTTGTGAGTACACAATGTTTTCTATCACACATTTAAATTTCTGACAATCACTAGTTAAGGGTTGTTCATAAATAAATGAATGGAAAGTAAGCAAAAGAAAAGTACCAATTCTACTTAAGTACTCCACTCATTAGTTCTAGGGGCCATGAGAAAGAAAGCTTACTTCATAAATCTCTTCGACTGTTGTGTGAACCTACTGGGCCCTCAATCCATGTGTAATTGCAAATTGAAGGACCCATTTAATCAATCATCCTATCCAATAATCCAATCCCTCCATTATTTTCTCTTGCCGCCATCTGTACGATTGTCGCGCCTTAACTTAATCCTTACAGAATGTGACGCATCGTAAGCTCTAAAAATAACTCATGCATGCATGTTGTGTTTATATTCTTCTTCTTTGTTACTTCCTTGTTGAACAGCAACTGTATCCAAATGTTTGGTCTTCCAACAGAGCTTTCCTTTTTGTTCTCGGACCATGATCAAACCCCTTACACCGAATTGGAACAAGCTAAGGCTTCCAATAAATTCGATGCTGTGATCTTGGGCCAAAACTTACTTAGGCCAAGTTTGAAATCCCCAACTTCTAGATGAAAGTTGAATCTTTAACGATTATATATATATACATAATTCAAAATACCAACTAAATCTCTTATACCAAAAAAAAGTTATCGAAGGTCAGGCCCCTGCCAGGCAGCCCCAACTAAGATCTTCCCCTGCTAATAATCATTCTAAAATCATGAATATCGAATTCACCGTCAAACTTAACCTCATCTATGGACGACGTACCAATTAGTCTACTACGATACAGTGATAAGAAATATTTTTGTACCCTTGTACAATAAAATAGTCTAAACAGAACTCGGCATATTTCCAGAAAAAGGTAAAACTAATAAACTTGTCCATGATTTTATAACACCATACTGTTTCATGACCCATAACTCGGGACAAAAACAAGCATTCGCAGCAACATCATGGAGATCAAAGCTAAAAATTACATTGTTATGCTCCGTGACAAAATGTGACAATTGCTTACAACGACACAGTAATTATGTTCCAACGTGTTCCTACATTTTGAGAGTCTAAGGGTTATCCACTTTCCTAACTTAAAGCAATAAATATATGTTTTTGAATTATTATAGCAGGATTTTTGTCATATTTCCATATGCCCAAATATACACAATTTTGAAATCGTCGTTCTTTTCATCATAACAGAATCCTGAAACAACAGGGACAAAGAGGATGGTATTAAGCTTAAGATTGCTTATCACATTCTCATTGGACAGTGAAAAGGCAATGATTTTGAAACTGGGTTGATCACAATATATGAATATGACCTAAAAAAACAACCTATTTCAATGCAAAGTAGGTCATTACATGAGCCTACGAAAGAACGTAAAGCAAGGTTGATAGGGTGAGGCAATGATATGTTAAGATCATCAGTATAGGGAAGTTCCAAACTTAAAGAAGAGTAAAGCATTAGATTCAGGGTCTTTGAGGGAGTTTTTTTTTTAATTTTGTAGTACAAATCAGAGCTTTTGATGTAGTTTTGCCATTCGTCCTTGACAACTTTGAATCGAGCAATTGATTATAGATATAGCCTTTCCATAATGTTGTGGAGAAGATTATTGCTTGCCATATTTTGTTTGATCAATTAATTATGTTCTGCCTGCAAAAAAAAAATTAAGTAGTTGAATTCAACTTCGGATATTTCAATTTTTGCCATACAATTGATATTTACCACTCATGTACCTTCTTTTCTTTTTCTTTTTTGACGGGTCATGTACCTTCTAAAACATGAAGTTACTCGGCAACTTACCACTTTTTTTTTCTTACCTTTAATCTGTTCTTTTTGGCAGTTTCTATCTTAAACATCAAAGATAAGTTGGAAGTTTAGAACTAACTTAGATCATGAGAGGTGTCGTGAATTGTGAATCAAACTATTAGCATGTTCAACATCATCCGGTCAACAGCATTGTTGTCGAGCTCGTTGTGAATCATGACATCATAAGGTTGGGCAAAAAAACAGTAATTAGTTAATGTCAATTCACTTCAGTTCAGTTCAGTTCAGATGCAATCAGTTCAGTTTAGTTCATTTTAGTTGTTTTATGCCGAACAAAATAGGCCCTAAGTTAAGTTTGTGGAAATTAGAATTACAAATGTGGAGTACAACGCTAGTTCGAGAAATAAGTTCTTTTTTCAGCTTTCATCATATCAAAATAGAAGTAGATCATTTTGTAACATTTATTCTAGGATTGGGTTAAAAATGGAAATTTAGCACTACATGTTTACAATGTAATTGCTGAAGTTGGATTATAAAGAAGGAACGAATGAATGAAAGTGATGGCCAAAACCCAGAAGAGCATAATATCCAGAATTGCTGAGACATGAAGAGAGAATAATAAGGGACGACCTTCAAATACACACATTCAACACAAAATTGTTTCCATTATTAAGACTTTTGAGCAGACAACCTTAGCTTGTTATTTGTTGGCTTAAAATCATCCCATATTGACATAATCACATGCCAATGTGCCGTAAATTGGACCTACCTCACATGCTCAGGACATTTTGAGGTTTCCATAACAAACTTTGCTATATGTCTTTCACATCCCAAATAATTTCACTATTTCAGTCACCTGTGTATTGAATACTAACATGCTGAGGGTGTTGAACCCATTAATGTCTTTCATCTCCACACTCTGATAAGATCGTTGTTATTGGACATTGGTGGTGCTCGAAATGTGCTATGTAGGTAACTATACGAGACCTCATAATTTTAGGATCTTCAATTACTACCTTTTCTTTTCTATAATAAGAGGGTGTTTGGTTCGCACAGGGGTAAGGAAAAGGAATCCAAAAAGTGTTATAAGGAGAAAGGAATTGGTGTTGGATTGTTATTTAAATATGTAGAATTGCATCTTGTTAATGTGATGATAATTTTGTATTTTTATTGGAATTTAATCTCTTATTTTCTTTTATCAAGTCCCAAATTTTATCTTCGTCATATAAGAGCTCCATAATAATTGAACCACCCTTCTTCGTCGTGCTAAACACTGCCATACTCACATCCATGATATCCTTCTCTCTCTTTCTCTTAAATGGTGTGGGGCGCCTACCTGCTATTGATGCAGACTGACTACCAATTTTTCTCAATACTTGTTTGTTTTCCTCTGTTTCCTTCAGATTACCATTATTAAGAAAAATAATTTGGCCCCTTTGAAATACTTCAGCATGGAGCATCAGCTGTTCAACAGTATAAAAATAAATAAAACCCATCAACAGCATTATAGCCCAATTAATTAAGTAATGCTGCTACTGCTATAATTTTCTGCAATACACATTTCAATCTCTGAAAGTTTCTTGACATTCATAACTTTTCATAATAGAACTTGTGTACCTTGGCACTTACACTCACCAAAGAAAAGGGACAAAAGATTACAAACAATTCCAAATTCCTATGAATTAAAACGAGGACTCGGAAAAAAGAGGCAAAGGTAGTTAAAATTTTGGATGTGGGTTGATCTGTTTTGGAGGGAAAATAAGAAGATGAAGGGTAAAAAAAATAAAAGAAGAAAGAAACAACGCTTCTGACCTTACTGTCATTACGAAGCTTTCTTCTGGAATGAAGCAGGCCGAGGTTGAGAAAATAAAACACACAATTGATTCAACAATAGATATAAGAGGCTTCAATCATATCATATGATGACAATGTGTAAAAAAATGTACACTTGCCAAGATATGCAGAATGAACTGTGGAAACTGGTTCAATAAGGTATAAAAAAAGGGTGACTTCATGGATCAATGCTATATGGTGGTAGATTCTATGGCAGGAAAAACCAAAAATGGCAAAAAATAATGGGACAAATGGACTCTTTCCTATGAACACAAAGTTGTTGTAACTTGTATTGGCTAGCATTGGCGGCCCCTGCGGCAGGAGAGAGGGCCTGCATTAGCGGTGATGGTTCCAACCATGGAAGATGACTTAGCTCCCAAGCTTGAGGCTCTTGCATAGCTAGCCGAGGCTCCAGCTCCAGATGCGGTGAAGTATGCACCATTCAACATGAGATCTCCCTCGGACCTCCAATTCCAACCCTTCCACTTATTAGCAGGCGTTTCCACCCTCTTTGTCACCTAAAAGTTCAGAAAAATATAACCCATTTTTGGTGAGGCATCAAAGTTGATATGCAATATCAGTGTCTCAATATTCATGAATCTTGTGTAAAATCAAGTTCATTTCAGAATTCAATGAGTTTACCTCCTTTGCGAAACGGTTGGCTGGGGCTGCATATCTGTTACCCTGGCTATTGATGGTGGGCTCTGCACTTCCACCAATTGCATACATTTCCCAGTGGGTGTAGTCGTTGTTCACCACATGGAAATAACCATGACGACACCTGCATTTTCAAAGCAGCTTTCTGTTACTACTAAATACCATCAGTGACTCATGAGCCAACAAAGCCGTTTCACCATAAATAGCTATCATGACTTGCGTTAACATCCTATATTCCTATGTAATACTGCAATAAGCGATATAATTCCAATGTTCTTTGCTGCTTTATCTCATGGATATATTGTAAGAAACAAAACCAGAAAATCAGATTCACACACTACATACAACGAAAACATCAGTGTATAGCTCCGTGCAGTACCTTGGCATTCTTTGCATGAGGCCTTTGCCAAAATGGTTGAATGCAATTGTAACTTGCATCGCCTTGTCTCTCACGTAAGAGTCACTATGCCCCAATAGCATCACCTTATTTTCATTGCGCAAAAAAACATTAGCCTCCCCACCATCATGGTTTCCAATTTAAAGGAAAAGATAGAAGAACTATGCAGAATCTATATATACCTCATTGTGGTGTGCAAAGTGATTGTTGGAAATAGTGATAGCAGTTGAACCCATCACAGCATCAATAAGGCCATCAGCACAGTTTGAGAGTGAATTGTGATCAATCCAAATATGACTAGCACCAAAGATTGAGATGCCATCTCCGTCAGCCATTGTTCTCCATCCAAAATGAGTAGTGGAACTTCTCACCATAGCATTACCAGTGGGTTTGCAGTCATGGACATGAATGCCATGGATGATGATGTTTGTCACATATTGAATTGTGATACAAGCTCTATTAGCAATGTGAACATTGGCTCCACGGCCATCAATTGTCTTAAAGCTGTTCATTATGAGCTCTTCCTTCAACTGAATCACCATGTCACGCTGAAAAACAATCCAGAGTGGCTCTTCTTGGATAACTGCATGGCGAAGAGTCCCGGGCCTAGGGTTGACTGGGTCATCATCACGAGGGTCTGTGACAACATAGAAGCGGCCATTTTTGCCACCAATGGCATTTCTTCCAAAGCCAATACCACAGTCAGCTAGGCGTTTACGGTTTTTGTGCCAGTTGCGGTCACAACGCCAGCAATCATCTACAGGGTTTCCTGTCCCACATGAGAAATAACCCAAATTCCTTCGCTGAGTGCTGTTGCGGATACTCCTGTAGAAAAAGATATGTAAGCAGCACAATTTGCAGCATGACAGCAGCGACACGTCAGGTTATCCAGTATTCCTTAATACTATATATATATGATAATTTACGAAATCAGGTGTGACCCTTAAGTATTAGCGAATACTGATGAGAGCGATAGATGTAATGCGTTAAGATAGAGGCTCATCATGCTTCCTCCTTGAGCCCCTTGACAATATTTAATTCTTTTCCAAGATTTTTTGTATATTTCAGCCAATTAACACATCTCTTTAGTACGTTATATCATTGTAAGAACTATATTTATCCCAGAGAATTGATAAATTCCATGCTCCTCGTGCCTTGTAAAGTTGTAATGATCACATTTACATGGCTTAATGTTAGCACAACAACAGCAGGAATTAAGTATCTGTTATTGTTCTCACTTCTTAGGGCATGTGGCTTCTTCAATTTGACAGTTCACATTACAATACTTTACAGAACACAAGCACTTAATGAGCAGGTATAGACAAATTTTACGATTATTGCCACATTTCCTACTTCACCAAGTAAGATAAGATCGTATAGTCTAGGCGCATTGTAGAATACTCTCCAGACCAACAATCATCTATCTAGTGAGTGACAAGATCATGTTAGACTGGATAAGAAAGGCTCCATGATAATCAGTTACAGATCTAATGAAAGATTGCAGAATAAAGTCCAGAACAGCAATTATCAATCTAGTGAATAAAGTCCACACTCTCGTATGCTGATTGACTCCACCCACTTCTTTACAGCTACTGATCTGTACCATTGTACCCCAGTATGCACAAACAGAATCAATTCTTAATTCCTTTAACCCAATGAATTTTGAATTCGGTGGATCTCACAATGACAAATCATAGCAGTCAAAATACTTTCTTACTACATTTTCTTTCAATAGGCTTAAAAAGAAAAAACGCGCTTTCTAAAAACCAAAATCTACCATCGAAATTAAATGGACAACACATCGAATACGAGAATATGCAGTTACAATGTGGGTGATAAAGGGATGACATTAAAACCATGACAGTCTGTTGGTGCAGAAATCACACACTACCATAACCCAAGTACAAGGAACCCATTATGGACCATATTTACTCCCAAAAGTTATAAAAAGGCAAGTAAAGTGAAGAAAGTCATAAATCAAAACAACCAAGTATGAACAACACTTATGTCACCGGCAAATGGGTAGGTCACAAATCACAATGTGTGATTATATCAAACAGCAATTATTCAACCCCCAAGAATAGCAAGCTTTTTCAATAATTACCCATTACATCATACCAATCACCAAAAATAGATCAAATTCTGTAAAAATTCTCCACAATCAACAAAAATTTCATATTTAAGAGAGAGAAAAACATACATGTGTACCAAGGCAACAACTTCTTCTGGGTCAGCAACAGCATGTTCATTATATATCTCATCTTCATTCAACCTTGAAAAACAATAACAGTAAAAAAAATTTAAAGATTAATAACTCATTAACATAAATTATTATATAAGTTTACCAAAAAAGGGAAAACAAACAAAGTGAAATCATCATTCTAAATCTCTAATGAGTCAATTAAAGCTAACCATACACATGGTGTGAAAAAACTGAAAAGATCCCCATTTCTCTCACCATTAATGCAACAACCTAAGCTACAAGTTACCCACCATTGAATGAAGTGATAGTGACACCATTTTTGTTTAAAACCTTTAAACCCAGATTTTGCAACAAACCCATTTTTACAACTTCTTTTTTCTCCACATTCGTCTAAAATTACACACCCAGAACCCAATTTTAACCCACATTGAGATTTTTTTATATATATGAAAATCCGGGGATTTCCTCCATTTTTTCCCTTTTCTTTTTTATGAGGTAGGGACAAAATAGTCATTTAGGGTAGACAAAAAATGATGGTAAAAAACAAAGGTAAAGTACGCTGGAGATCGCCACAGTGCTCAATAACAACTAACAACATTCACTAATCAGAAGAACAGGGAAGTACAAATTTTGTATTAACTCATACCGAAATGACGAAAATACCCTTGATTAGCCATCCATAACAAAAGGTCAGAATGTGATTATTACTTTAATTGAAGGACAATTAAGGAAAGTAGGAGAGAGAAGAAAAAAAGAATGAAAAAGGCAATCATACTTTTATTCATTAATATTTAATTATATTATGGTGTAATACCCAATGGAATCCTAAGAAAGAGCGTAACAGTAAACGGAATAAAAGGGTGAGATTAAGAGGGGAAGTTAAAAGATCTTAACGGTCACTGTTTGTTTTCAGCGAAGAATCTAACGGTTGATAATGATTTGACGTCTGCGTATTATAACTGAAACGAATAAAAGTTGAATGTAAGAAAGTTTTAATACTACTCACTTTTCCGCCATTGTCGTGTTCTTCAAGCTCTGTAACTCCGACCTGTAAAAATTTCACAAAATTCAACCTCCATTTTCGCATTTCGCCATTACAGAAAAGAGAAAACAGAGAGATTTGGTAACGAAACTAAAGCAAAAATTGAGTAGAAACTTAATATTTCAAGTTAAATTTCAAAGTAAAAACTAAAATGTAGCTGAAAAACTTCAAAGTTCTACTGTTTTAAGTGTACTTTTTTTCTGAAAATTTCCGACAATTGGAAGTGGAATGAGGAGAGAGAAAGAGTACCTAGGAGGAGTACGAAGAGCGGTGACAAGAGTGATGAAACAAAAAAGAAGAAGAACAAGAGAAACAGAAGAAACCGCCATTGTTGAAATCCTTAATTTCTTCAACTCTGAAAGTAGAATGTAAAAAATAGAGAAGTTTTGGAGAGAGATGAAGGAGAAGAGTATAGAGTATAGAGTCAGAGAAACGGTTTAACGGAACGATTGTTTTTATAGACTGGAAAAAAAGAGAGTGAGGAGAGAGAAAGGAAGATGGGCCCACATGGTGCTGTTGGTGCTCTTTTTAGTGTACTCTCTCCTCAGTCCTCACCTGCTAGTGTGATACTACTGCTGCTGCCTCCTGCTGCTCTTTCTTTATTTCTTTCGTTTCTTTTTTTTTTTTTTTGAATTTACGTTTGGGAGGGAGATTAGGTTGTTTTCAATATTAACTACTTCCAACTAATCTAACTTTTTATTTTCTTTTTATTTTTTTACCTTGAGATTTTACACTTTTTTGAATGGGGGTAAAATTGTGAATGTGTGTTGTATGGTAATATTCCCCCCATTTTATTGTTATACAAAATTTAAGAATGTGAGCTTTGGGAAACTTACCGATTAGAGTGTTTTTTTTTCTTTTGATGATCAATACTAAGGATTGTTAGCTGTCTAATTTTTGGCTGCAAATGGGATTGATCATAGATTGGATCTAGTGTGAAATGATTTGGACTTGAAAATATGAATCTGAATTTAATCAAAGTATTTCAGAATTCCAACCCATTCTAATTCAACATAATCGCATTATTTAAATTGATATTCCATTTTTATGTGTGCTCCGGAAACTTTTTGGTGAATTCAAATCTAGTTCGCTCTAGTAAGTGTAGTACACAATATGGCCTAGATGTTGCATACCTTCTGTTTTTTCTCATAGTGTAGAACATCATTATATACTCCGTCTATTTTGAAATAAAAGTTATATAAAGGAAGAAAAGAGAGCTCAAAAGAGAAGGCTTTGGAATATATATATATATATATATATATATATATATATATATATATATATATATATATATATATATATATATATATATATATATATAATCAATATTCTTGTGCCAAAATAAGTATGTAAATATATAGCATTTATTTTGAAACAATAATATTGATACTTCCTTCGTTTTTTTTTTACTCGCAACACTTTTTTTTTCATCAACTCCAATGTAATTTTTGGGTATCAGAGAGGTAGAGAGGAAAAAAAAGAGGGCCCATGTGATTGGAGAGAGATAGAGATAAAGGAAAAGTAAATATAGAAAGTGTTGCAAGTAATTAATTATTTTTCTTTTAGGAAAGTGTTGCGGGTAAAAAAAACGAAGGAAGTATATTGTTTCAGTAAGGTTTTTCTCTTCAATATTTTTTGTCTAAATTTGGGGATCACACCCATTATTCATCCACTATATTTTGCCCTTTTAATTTGATTTCTCAATTTTCTTCATCTTCGTTTCATTATCCATAGAACACTTATTAAGGTATGCTTTTTTTTGGCCCCTTTTTAAAACCCGCAGTAAGAAAAAATTTCCTCCTGGACGCCGCCGCACAAGGCACTCACCCGTAGCCCCAACAAACCCCAACCCTCCCTCCCTCACCCAACAATATTGAAATTTTGATTCCACCAATATTTGAACTTTGGTCTCCCATATGAAAAATAGGAAGCCATACCATTAAACCCAAGGGTCCTTGGTATGCTTTTCTTACCTTATACTAAGAGCTCGAATAACGCTCGATGACTACCATTTAGCCATTTAACACATGTCACCTTGCAAAAATGACCAATATATGTTTACTCTTTTAGTTTTAAAAGGGTAACCAATTGGTTGTTTGTAGTTTGTAACAATGCTTTTTCCACATGAAAAATATAAGTTAATTTTGTTATTTCACCATTTGTTAGATGGCTAATTATTTCCTTCATTTCTCTTGATAATGCACGCATGTTTCTCCCGATATTTTTAACTTAAATCTATAGGGCATATGAAAGATAAAATTAGGAATAATTCAGCGGTAGTACAATTTAATTTTGTTATAGACAATCTTCATATAATAATCTCAATTATTAATTATTCTTAAATAATTACAAGTGTGAAAGATACCTTTTCGAAATGCACTCATTTGATTGATAGCATGTATAATAACTAGATTTTGTTTGTAGAATATAGTTTGATTCTTCATTACATAATGTAGACCAAACATTGGGTGTAGGGATTATGTCATTCCTAAATATTTTAAACAGATCACCAAGTGTATTAGCAATCAAGTTTTATATCCATACTACCATGACTTTATTCAAGAATCCAATTTCGTAACCATTAGTGAATCAAACGCCTATACACAATAATACTACTCAGCGTCCGTCCATCGACACTGACCATAAAAAAATTACCAAAACAAGTTTAAATTGAGTCAATCTATATGATTATCATCATTACATCATAGGCCTTCAAAATCTTTTTGATAGACAATCAAGTAACTTATCTCAAGTTTTAAGTTAATTATGTTTTTGGGGCATAATAGGACTATAGGAGTAACTTATATCCTAAGATAATTAAGGTATAATAGGTTATACTTCCTTAGTGTGTTTTTTACTTGCAATATTTCTTATTTTAGGAGGTTGCATATTACTTGTAATATTGGTATTTTTAGAAATATATTCTCTCTTTCACTATTTTATCACATGAGGTCCTTTTTCATCTCTCTATTGGTGTGTTCTATTCAATTTATTTTCCCTATCTAAATTTATATGCACTTGTTAGGCTCTGTTCTATTCATCTTATTTTGCTTCACTTAATTTATTTTTGCTTAACTTAACTTATTTTTGCTGAACTTAAACTCTTTTTTGCTGAAATTACTTTTTACCTTACTTATTTTTGCTAAACTTAACTTATTTTTGCTGAATTTAATTTATTTTTACTGAACTTATTTTTGCTGAACTTATTTTTGCTGAACTTATTCTTACTGAACCTTTTTGTGCTGAAATTTAGAGGAGATTTTCGTTGAACTAAACTTATTTTTGCTGAACTTATTCTTACTGCACCTTTATGTGTTGAAACTTAGAGGAGATTTTCGTTGAACTAAACTTATTTTTGCTGAACTTATTCTTACTGAACCTTTATGTGCTGAAACTTAGAGGAGATTT
Organism: Beta corolliflora; assembly: GCA_947648045.1. NCBI lineage: Eukaryota > Viridiplantae > Streptophyta > Magnoliopsida > Caryophyllales > Amaranthaceae > Beta > Beta corolliflora. The sequence continues at coordinate 79,475 of CANSZD010001871.1, read as the reverse complement.
TCGTTGAACTAAACTTATTTTTGCTGAACTTAGCTTATTTTTCCCGAACTTATTTTTACTGAACTTAACCTATTTTTCCCGAACATATTTTTACTGAACTTAACCTATTTTTGTGGAATATAACTTATTTTTGCTTAACTTAGCGGAACATATTTATGTTGAACTTAACTTATTTTTGCTGAATTAAACTTATTTTTACTAAAACGACAGAGCCTTAATCCTTATCTGGACTTATCTAACCTTATCCTGTGATAGTGTCAAACCTTATTTTTTCTGAATTGAACGTTTTTGAACTTATTAAACCTTAATTGAACCTATCTAGGCTTATTTTTTTTCTGATAAGAACTAAAAACAAGGTGAACAAAACATACCTTATACAAGGAGATCCTGACATTTTATGGGCCCTAGGTAAAACTATAGAGGAGGGCCCCTTAAAAAACATACTTCCTCCGTTCCAAAATAAGTGAAACACTTATCTCAAAAAGCTCTCACATAAATGAGAGAAGTGTTTCACTTATTTTGGAACGGAGGAAGTACTTAAAATCTTTTAATATGTAGTGATAGAAAGAGTAATGAATTATACTAAAAATTAGTATGTCTAATTTGTTTCCAATAACTTTTATTGTAAATTTTGTCAGCACTTGAAAGGGTTTAATCTTTTTTTTTTCTGTCATCGACTTTCACATAGATGCTTTTAAGTTTTAGGCAACATCTTACATAACACAAACCTAAAACTTCACTCGTGGACTAATATAGTTCAAAATTATATACATTCATTTACTAGTTCTACAAGTGAATTTCTCAAGTGAAATTGAAAAAATCCCAATACGACAAAATTATAGGGTGTCTTATAAATATAAACTAGTTAGATAATATGTTATTGTCTAATTAAACCATTCCAAATCACACACTAAAGAAACAATTGCAAAGCATACTTAATCTAGCAAAACAATTACCCAATAGGCCAACGCTATAATATGATCCTGGAGTCCTGCTATATAGCATAAAGTATATTACACTTTTAGTATATATTATAATTTAATAAGAAAAAGGACAGAAAAGTGAAACACATGAGAAATTCACAAAGAAGAGATGTGAGAGAGCTTAGCCACCGTGAAACTGAAGTCGGCGCAACCCACCGACTATGAAAATTCAGATGAAACAGTACCCAGGTTTTAGAAGAGAGAAACTCTTCAATTGATTTTCTTTGAGGGATATCTATACAAATATATTAAAAGGCGTTCCTATCAAAGGACTGGTGTCATGTGACACTCTTCTCAAACTTCTAATACACTACACATGTTTAGTTACTAGGATTCGAACACAAGACCTTTGAAACGAAATGTGAGTATTTAACCACTAATCCACAACAATTTTTACACTTAATGTTTCAAAGTAAAATATAATGAAGTCTTATAATTATATGTAATTATAAAGACATAGACAAACTTTTTGATCTCTAACACTTTTATCAAGTAATAACATATATTATGTTACTCTAATTCCATAGAAATTGTTATTATTATCTCCAACTCTTTAGAAGTTTTTTTAAACAACTCATCATGCCATAATGTCCATTTTCCAATTTCACACTAGACAACATATTACGAAAAGCTAATAAAATCAACGGTTTTTTCACCAGGTACCCCTGTAGTTTTTCAAAATTCATGGGGTACCCCTACTTTTAAATAAATGCACCAGGTACCCTTACTATTTCAATAAAATTCACGAAATGCCCTTAGTGACTAACGGCGTCAAGTTTCCGTTAGTCATTTCTGTTAATTAACCCTTCTAACCCCTCTAACCCAAATTAAACCCTAACCCTAAAACCCTAACACTAACCCCTAACTCTCTAACACCTCACCCCCACCCTAAACCCTAACCCTAACTACCCAACCACCACAGCCCCCCCCTTTCCCTCCCCCCCCACCCCCACCCCCCCCCATCCCACCATCCCTCCCCACCACCCCCCACCATCCTCCAGCCTCCTCCCTCCCCCCCCACCTTCCCGCAGCTCCCCTCTCCCCCGTTCCCCCAGCCTCCCCTACCTCGTGAATTCCCCCCCCTCCCCCCCACCCCGTGTCGAATCCCCTCCTCCCCCACCCCGTTCGCGTTGTTTTGCGGCCCAAATTCGAAATCCATAGGCCGGTTCGGGTTTTTTTTGCGATCCCAGCGTGAATTCCGCAATCCACGGGGGTGGGGGGATGGGTCAGCAATCGACTGGGGTGGGGAATAGGCGGGAAATCGAGGGGGGAGCGGGGCCGTGCAGGGGGGAGGGTGTTGATATCGACGGGGTGGGGGTGGATAAATCGACGGGGAGGGGGGCTATTGCGGGGGTGGGGAAATCGACGGGGGGGGGGCCGCTGCGGGGGCGGGGTGGGGGTGGGGAAATCAACGCCGGAGGGGGGGATGGGGGTGGGGGGGGGGGCGGGGGTGGGGGTGGGGAAATCGATGGAGGAGGGGGGGTGCTAGATGGGGTGGGGGGCGGGGGTGGGGAAATTGACGGGGGAGGGGGTTGTTGTAGGGGGTGGTGGAGGGGGTGGGGTGGGGAAATTGACGGGGGAGGGGGCCTGGCTGTCGGGGTGGTGGAGGGGGGGGGGAAGGGGGAAATTGACGAGGGGGGGGGGTGGGGTGGGGGTGGTGGTGGGGGTGGTGGTGGTGGTGGTTGGGGGGTGGTGGTGGTTGGGGGTTAGGGTTTGAAGTTAGGGTTTAGTTAGTTAATTAGGATTAGAGGGGTTAATTAACCCTAATGACTAACGGAAACTTAACACCGTTAGTCATTAAGGGCATTTCTTACATTTTACCCCCAAAGTAAGGATACCTGGTGCATTTTTTTAAAAGTAGGGGTACCCCATGAATTTTGAAAAACTACAGGGGTACCTGGTGAAAAAACCGTAAAATCAATTATGAAATTTATGTATAATACTATTTTTGATAATTGTAACTGACCCGGGGTATCGCCCGGGCCAAAATACTAGTTGAAAATTAAAACTTGGAAATTGTATTTTGGGGAAGGAAGCAGCATACTTGAATGCTACTTTATTGCCATATGTGATCCTCTATTACCGAATACCGATAATTAAGGAGGTGAACAGCTAAAATTTAATTTCTTTCTTCTTGCTATGCCTGACTATTAGTCTATCACGGACACGGTGGTCTTGGGCCCTAGGCGGCCGCACTCCTCGCCTAGGGCCGGGACTGACCCTATATCTCTCCACTCCTAAATTTTAGTGTCATACTTTAATGTTGCAATCAAAAGAAATGAAGAGTATAATGTTATCAATGATTACAAAACTAAATAAAAGAAAACAATAAGTGACAAGAAAGGTGAACAACAATTTTTTTTTTTTTTACTGAGCTGATGCCCTATCCACAAACATTCGCTAAAATTGGAATTGTTTACCTTACAAGCACAGGGTCGTGACTGTACTGTATCACCGACGGAAAGCATTGACACGTGTCAATACATAAATATCCCCTATTTTCCTGGGGTCCTTTGTTTTTGGTTAATACCTGCTATAAATAACATTCGTATTTGATAAAACCTGACAAAATCCGAACGTTTTTATTTTCTACTTTTTTAACGTGGGAATACGTAATAACCAACCAGTGAGCATTGAGCAATGGTGATTTTGTGATTAGCGGGGTCCCAGGAAATGCCATGTCAGCCAACCGTTACGATTTGGGGACGTTAAGACGTGTTTGTCTCATTGTGAAATTAAGGAGCAGCACAAACAAAACATAATAAAGAAAGTAATACGTTATTTTCTAATCGTTTTTTTGTTTTTCTGCAAGTGTTGAAGTTGAAATTACGGTGAGTTTTTTGCGATCGTTTTTTTGTTTTTTTATTTGGATGGGAATTACGCTGAGAATAAAGTGTGCATTAGGGAATTCTTTTAACCTTTTCTTATGTAGGGTTAAGGGTTGGGCTTGGGTGGAGTTTGGTTGAGAATTTCATATTTATTGACGAGGGAGAATCCTTAGGTTTACAATGTCAATCGTTACTCGATTAAGTGCAAGTGCAAGTGCAAGTGCAACCGTGAAAAAAAAAAAAAAAGAAGCTAAAAAGGAATACTAATGAGTTTCCTTGGAAAAAAAAAACAAAAGAAAGACAAAGGATGGAAGAGGAGAATTATAAATATTATTGAAATGTATTTATCTCATTAAAATATAATTAACAGTTGAATTTTTTCCATGAATAATGTAAAAAGGAGTATTAATTCATCCTATGCGCTGAACTTCAAATTAATTCTATGGATACCGTCCACGTAGGATAGCATGCCAGAATTTTGGTTTTTTAACAAAATCGCTACTGAAGTTGACCGCTACTTCAAATAGCGGTTATATTGTGTTCCTAAGACAAGCTATAAGGCATGCATATAAACCGCTACTCAGAGTAGCGGTTTATTACGGAACATAACAAACGCAAGAAAGAAGGGGGAAAAGCGTGCCACGTAGACTGTGCGTCGAGCGCACGAACCTTGCGTGGCGCGCAGCCAGAATGCGCCCAGCGCATTCAGGGTGCGCTCCGCGCAGCTAGTAAGCACTGCACGCTTTCTAGCTGCGTGCCACGCAGGCTTCGTGCGCTCGACACACAACCTACTTTTGTATTATTCATCCTCCGTTTTTGTATTACAATAATATCCTCCGTTTTCGACGCACAATAATATCCTCCGTTTCACAATACATGCACCATTTCTCATATGAGCACTATTCATCAACCAACTTTGACAATCTTTTTCTCAAAATTATGTAAGAAAAAACATAGTCAAGTGGGGTCTTGTTAAATTCGTCTCAATGCGAGGATTTCAAATATCAACTTTTTATAATTTTTACTTATACACAATTAAAGATATTATTGTCGAAAGAAGAGCATTGGAGTGCGTGAAAAAGCAAATGGTGCATGTATTGTGAAACGGATGTAGTATTTTCCCACTTACAATAGTTGCTTGCTTGAAAAACTAATAGGAAAAATTCACAACAATAATCCCAACTATGATCACTTTTCCCATATTAATCCTAACTACATGTTATTCCAGCATAATCCAAATTATATGAGTTGTCTTCCCAAATTAATCCATTAATTACCTCTTATAACCTATTTAGCAGGTTACCTCATCCACATGGCGTAAGGTGGTTCGTAGATCATTTTTTTATTTTTTTATTTATTTCTCTCTTCCTTCCTCTCATTACCACCAACCCTCCCCTTCCACTAGCTCTCCACCGTCCGAATCCACCACACCCCTTCCCCCCCCCCTCCCCTGCCACCCCTCCCCTTCCTCGTCTTCTCCTACCACATCCTCAAATTATCTTACTGTCAAAATTCCTAAACTCCCCCGAATCCACTTATTGTGCCTTTGCAACATCACCTCATCATCATTCATCTCTATACCTTTGCAACAACACCAGCAGCACGAAAAGGAGAGAGAGTAGAGCACCCACGTCCCACAGAACACCAGCAGCGGCGGCAAGAGCAATAGTCAACAAGAGGAGAGAGAGAAACACAAACAAAGATCGGCTTTCAAGGCCGCATCACCTACGAGGGACGACCCATCATCGGCTAGGACACCAACAACAAAAATCGCAGTACACCGGTGAAAAACGACAATAGCAGCGGCGGCACCAGCAGCGCACAACCAACGAGCGAAAAGGAGAGAGAACAAACCACTCCCAAGACAGGAGGAATAGGGCGAGACACCGACACCGGGGATTCGACGAGCAAGATTTTACATTTTTTGGGGAGCAGTTCTGGGCATGGTGTTTCGGGTGGGATGTCGATGTAGTTGTGGGCAGTAATTGTGGTGGGTTTTTTTTGGTGGGTTTGGGTGATTGTGGTTGTGATTGTGGGTGTGATTGTGTGTGTGGTGGTTCCGGAGGGGGTGGATTCTTTGTGTTTGTTGTGTAAGTGGTGGTGGTTGTGGTCGTGGGATGATGGTTAACAGTGGGTATGGTGGTGTGCGATGGTGGGTATAGTGGTGTTTAGTGGTGGTTAATGGTGGTTAGGTGGTGGGTGGTGGATTATTAACTTAATTAAATAAATTAAGAAAAGTTACAAAATTTACCTATTTAGTAGGTCATTGGTAAGTTGGGATCGTTTTTGGTAGATGCACCCCATAGTTTGGATTATACTGGAATAATCTTTAGTTGGGATTAATTTTAGAAGAGTGTCTATAGTTGGGATTATTGATGTGAATTTTTCCAAACTAATATCCTTTCCTTTAAAAAAATATAAAGTTTTGTGTTTATGATTAGATTTGCTTGACCAGATTTGGGAAACTATATTAGATTTTAGGGTTTTTCTACGTTATGTCCTTGTGGTTTTTGAATTCCTACGTTGTACCCCAATATTTTTTAAATTTTATACAGTACCCTTAAACTAAATTTTTTTAATGCACAATACCCTATTGCTATCTATATGTTGTTAATTTTTTTAACCCTTGGAGGGGATATTTACAAATTAGATTAGTTCCACTGGATTATAAATAGTTAACGAAATTAGTGACTTATAATTAGCGATAGGGGCATTGTGCATTAAAAAAGGTAGGTTTGAGGATACCGTGTGGAACTTTAAAAAGGTTGGGGTATAATGTAGAAATTGAAAATGCATGAGGATATAACGTAGATTGTGGGAAAAACATATACACTGGGTGGAGTTGAATATTTAAGGTAACATGGAATTTATTAGTTGACTGTCCAAACAGGAAAAATTGAAGTTCATTAAGGACAAAGGGAGTATAGTTTATGATTAGTTTTTCAAACATAACCCCATTTAATTGAGTAATAGAAAGAGAATGAGAAGAAGACAACTAGTCAACTATTATAAATACTTCTCCCATTCTTTAAAAAATTAAATTACCACATTTTGTCTTTTTTAACTATTCACCTATGTCACTTTATCATACTTATTTTAGTGATTTATAAAAATAAATATCATTCTTGATTATTGAATTTGTCAGTGTATATACTCAAAAAATCATTATAAATTTTAACTAATAATTAGTTGATATTAATAATGGTTAAAGTTTTGTGTTGGTACTAAAATTAAAGTCAATGTGTTGTAATATTTTAAAAACAAATAAAAAGTACTATTTCCGTCCCATTTTAATTGTAACATACTCTTATGCACAATGTTTTTGAATGTAGATAACGTGAGACATAAATTTTATTATTAATTGTGAAATTTGATTGGATAGAAGATAATATATGTGTATTTTTGTATTATTTATGTATTTGGGTCTGGGATTGGATTGGTGAGGTAGGTATTATTTTATTATTGATTCATCATTTTAAATAAGAGGTGTGAGGTATAGAGGTAGAGTGAGAAATGATAAAATAATAATGAACTAATGTCTAAAATCAAAGTGTTACAATTAATATGAGATGGCGCGTAATATGTAAAGTGTTGCATTTAATATGAGAATGAGAGAGTATTAGATTAGTAAAATCATGGCTTATTCTAGACCCAGCAAAATTAACCCACTCTGAATTACCTAAACCAAGACCAAATGTTCCCCCCCCTCCAAATTTTTTTTTGAAGTTAACTTAAAATTCAAAATGAAGGGAATTGACATGAACACGATTCGAATCAAACAGATCCAAAAACGACTCGATTTGAATTTTTCCTCGAACAAATATTGACCTGAACATTAGTAATCTCCGACTATATATGAATATTTGTAAATATATACTTCCTCCGCTTTTTACTTGCAATGTTTTAATTTGACTTTCAGGCTTACCGATATATTACCATTAATATCTCAAAGTATATATTTGTAAAAAGAAAATTAAAAAAAGTTGAAATCTTCTAAATATATATTGAGATAAATCCAATAGAACCTTACATGCTAAACTTTGTATTGTATATTATTCGCAAATTTCTGGTCCACGTAAGTGCATGAATAGTGCAAAAGTCAAAATATTGCAAGTAAAAATAAAAGAGAAAGTATTTACATTGACCAAATAATTAACAACACGTAAATTTGAAAATATTTTGAATTAAACTTGAATTGAAAATCCAAATACTAACTCAATTCGTTACTGACAAACTCAAAATTAGATTTGACCTAAATACAATAGACTTGAATCAAACTTGGAAGGATCCAACCTGACTAGAGCCACAACTGAAGGACGTACCAGACCTAAATTTGATCCAAATTAACTATGAGATTGCAATCTCTACTTAATTTCTAACTATAAATCGTTACAAAAATATATGATATTTAATTACAAACTCATATACTACTAATTGACAATGTAAACTACTCCCTCCATCCCAAATTATTGGATTCATTTCATAGTTTTAAAGTCTAAGTTCATCAACTTTGATCATATTTTCTCACTAATAATGTATTAAGAAAGATAAGTATCATGTGGTATTTAATTACTATATATCGTCTCAATTCATATTTTTAAAATATTTATTTTTAGAATCTTTATTGTTGTGTGATTAGAGATATATATTTTTTTTTTTTTGAGGAAAAGTGATTAGAGATATTATTGGTGTATCTTGAAAACCATAAAAAAAAAACAAAAAAGATCCATATGTACGTTAAGACGGAGGGAGTGAAGAGTAGGAAGTGTTAGAATTTAACTGTGGAAGACATTTTGAAACTCTTATCACCATACCATTTATTTTCCTGATAAGAACTACATCACCAAATACTATTGCAGCTCAGAAAATACTCATGTTTAATTTGGTAATCAGAGTTCTTCCAAGTTCGAAATGAAATAGTACTCATGTTAGTACTCCCTCCGCTTTTTTTATTTGCTACATTGTTTTTACACGATGTTTAAGACGTTTTTTAACCCTTAATATCTCTTATTCCTTTTAAGTAAAAATTGTAAAAATTTGATATCATTAATCTACACATCGAGATAAATCTAACAAGACCATACATGACTATATTTTTACTTCTAAAATAATCGGTCAAAGTTGATGTCTTGATTTCCCAAAATAGAAATGTAGCAAACTAAAAAAAGCAGGAGTATCATTTTGCAACTTTTATGATATTTATGAGAAAAGATGTGACGTAGAGGTGGACATGAGCCGGGCCGGGACGGCTCACGTGCCAAGCCCACAGGCCTCCTGCCATGGTGTGTTAGAACGGGCCAAGATCAAGTCGTGCCGAGTTTTAGAAAATAAGAACCGTCGTGTTCGTGCATCAAGTCGTGCCAAATTTTAAAAATGTTGCCCATGTACGGCCCATGGCCCATGAGTGTGCCTCTCATTCCACGCCGTGCCAGTAGCGGGCTCGTGCTAGGCTGGGCCCAACTCGTGCCGTGCCAAGCTGTCCCTCGGGCCAGCCCGCCCATGCCCTGCTCGAGTGTAGTATCAATCTATCTTAATTCTCATATAGTCTAATTTATTTTGAACCATATAGTGATATAGATGGGCCTCTGGGTGAGTGGCCCTGTGCGAGGGCAGCCCAGAGGTAATTCATCTTACCACGGGTTCCCGAAAGGGGGCCCAAAAAAAAAAAAAAAAAAAAAAAAAATAGTGATATAGATACCTAGCTATAAAAAAGAAATCTCAAGTGTAAATGGTTTAGATAGTTAAAATGTAAAGATTCCCTGGTAGCTTTATTAGCCATGCAAAAGTAGCATTATAGACATAGTGGTGGTTGACGAGAAAGTGTGGTCACACTGGTGGTTATACTTTACGCTACGGTTTGCACAGCGAAATTTACGGCGGATGAAAATATGTGGAATCGAGGGAATAATGTTGATTGTTACTTTGTCAATGTCATAAGAAATTGAAGTGATATTAGCTGGGAGTCATCACTCATCACCATAAAAGGAGTAGTAAATCATCATTTAATTATTCACATTAATTATCATGTCAATTTGTTTTTGGTGTTTGGTCTATCTTAACTTTTATTTGTTAGGACTTAGTGACTTAGGACTAGCTTTATCAATCCTCAAATAGGTTCACACTTAATTTCTTAAGTTCAGATTACTACATTAGCTAGCCTTCTTTTCTTAATTATCTCGGACTAGAGGTCTAGATCCAATTTCTAGGGTGAATTCGAGGAGTTGTTGCACCAAAGCAAAAGCAACATATATAGGGCGACGACGAGCGTATTGTGATTTGATTTAGCCGTGAACCAAAATTTTGAGCAGAATGTCTAACCCTCCAAAAAGTGCTGCATGCCTTATTCTTTTTTTATTGGGAAAGAATCATTAAATCAAATAACACAATTAATTTCAATATTTGGGGCGTTTTTTCCGGTCGAAATCTACTAATTTTAACTTATGTGAGTTTATTATAACTTATCAAAACTTATTGTAATTGTGAATAGACTTGTTTAGCCTTTGCCAAAACTCGTCTTTACTCATTTTTCGTTAACTATTGTACACACTGAAATTCTATTATGTAAGTTTCATTATTGATTAATAACATATGAGATGATATCCCTAAATTTGGATGTAATTATCTTAAAGGATAGTCTACAAAAAGGAGTTCATATCTTATGTCCCATATTTTGTGTACCACTTGTGAGCTATTGTTTCCTTTATGTTATTCAAGAGATCTAGGAGATAAGCTCCAAAAGAAGGAAAAACAAATAAAACTAAACTACAAGGAACAAAGTTACGGAGGGACAAGACATGGCAAAGCCACTAAAGAAAGATTTGATCTTTCTAACGTTTCATAAACGCTCAACAATATGTTTTCAAGAGATAACTTTTCTCTGGAGGATTTTTGTGTATATTAGTAAAAACGGCTGCCTTTACAATCTCCCTCTTGGGGTTTATAACCCTACAGTATTTACCTAAATATATATGCCTAGCTCAGCTATACATTAAAAAACAGCTGTACAAAATAACAAGAAAAGGAGAGCTGTGCAAACAGACAAAAATACATAACAACTGTATAGAGACTATACTGTAGAAAAGTATGTAGGCCAAGGAAAATACTAATCCTGTATTTTCTTCACCCCCCCTCAAGTTGGACTTGGGTGTAAGGAACAAGTCCTAACTTGAGAGATAAGAACTGGTGCTGCTGCTCAGAGAGTGATTTTGTCATTATATCAGCGAGTTGTAAAGAGGATTTAATGTGATGTGTAGATATGAACCCTTCCTCTATGTTCTCTTTCACATAAAAACAATCAAGTTTGAGATGCTTAGTTCTCTCATGTAGAACAGGATCATGAGCAATATGATGAGCAGCTTGATTATCACAAAAAAGAGGAATAGGTTTAGGAATGTTGCAATGGAGATCATCCAAAACACCTTCTACCCACACAATCTCACTGGTAGTGTGTGACATGCTTCGGAATTCAGATTCGGTGGAAGATTTGGAAACGGTCTTTTGTTTCTTTGTCTTCCAAGAAACAAGAGACTTTCCTAGAAATATGCACCAACCAGTGAGGGATCTGCCTGAGAAGTCACAGGCACCCCAGTCTGCATCTGAGTATGCAGTAAGAGAAGTATTAGACTCCCTTGAATAGAAGAGCCCCATATCAGATGTGCCTTTGAGATATCTCACAAGATGAAGAGCAGCTTTCCAGTGAGGTTCTCTAGGACAAGCCATGAACTGGCTAAGTTGTTGCACAGAGTAAGAAATATCAGGTCTACTAAGGTTGAGATATAGTAGTCTCCCAATCAGACTCCTATACTTTTCAGCATCATCAAGAATTTCTCCTTCATGTGTTGACAATTTAACATGCTTTGGAAAAGGACATGTAAAAGCCTTAGCATCCAAAAGTCCTGTGTGAGTGAGCAAGTCTAGAATATATTTTCTTTGGTTGAGAAGCAGCCCATGTTGGTTCCTAGAAACCTCCAAACCTAGAAAATACCTCATAGCACCCAAGTCCTTAATAGTAAACTCTTGATCTAGCTCCTGCTTAATTTGCTGAATATAGTCATTATCATCACCAGTGATGATTAAATCATCAACATACACCAATATGATGCAATATCTCCCATGAACCAATCTGCAAAAAAGAGAATAATCTCTCTTACTTTGAGTAAAATCCCTATGCATAAGAAACTTCCTTAGTTGAATGTTCCATTGCCTGGAAGCTTGTTTAAGACCATATAAGCTTCTTTTCAATCTGCAAACCTTGCCGGGAGGAGCTTCATAACCTTGAGGAGGTTTGAGGTATACTTCTTCTTCCAAGTATCCATGAAGAAAGGCATTATTGATGTCTAATTGATTCAATGTCCAATCCTTCATGGTGGCTAAGGCAAGAAGAATTCTCACAGTTGGAATTTGGCAACAGGGGAGAATGTGTATTTGTAATCTTTGTTCTTGATTTGTCTATCCCCTCTTGCTACTAGTTTAGCCTTTAATCTCTCAACATTTCCATCTGGTCTGTATTTCACCTTGTATACCTACTTAGAGTCCATAGCTCTCTTTCCTTCAGGTAAATCTGTAAGCTTCCATGTAGCATTCTGGTCAAGAGCATCCAACTCAGTCTTCATGGCATTGATCCATCCCTCATGCTGACTGGCTTGTTTGAAATTAGCTGGCTCAACAACTTTCATGACATTGTTGAAAGATATAATGTACTCAGGAGAATAAAACTCACCATCATCAAGCCTGTGATTTGCAAGAGATCCCACTGAGTTTGATGTAGATGGCATATTGCTTCCTGGGATAGAATAATCATAATCAGTTAATCTGGATGGAATTTCTCTGTGTCTGGTGGATCTTCTGAGCTCATGACCTAGTTCTGGAACAGGTTCAAGAGCAGGTTCTTGAACAGGTGCCTCCTGGGTAACCTCATGCTGCTCATGGTATGCATCATCAACATCATGCTCTGGATCAATTTCTTCCAAAATCCCGGGTACATTTTCTTCATTGTCTTCTTCACTCTGCACCATAATAGGTTCTGGTGTCAAGGGTAAAGCATTAAATCTTTCCTTTAAAGGATCATGATGTTGATTAGAGTGAAGGAAAGGAAAGATATTCTCTTTGAATATGACATCCCTGCTCACAAACAACCTCCTCTTCTGAAGATCATATAGTTTATACCCCTTTTGCCCATAGGGGTATCCAACCAAGACACTTCTAATCCCTCTCTCTTCAAGTTTGTCTACTTTCTTTGCAGTTCCACTTGCATAACACAAACAACCAATGACCCTTAAATGGTCATAATCAGGTTTTTTACCCATGAGTCTCTCAAATGGAGTTTCCCATTTAATAACAGCACTAGGCAACATATTAATAATGTGTGTAGCTGCTAAAACACATTCACCCCACAAGAATTTTGGCAACCCTGCATGAAGTCTTAAAGCTCTTGCTGTTTCCAAGAGAAACTTATGCTTCCTCTCAACTCTCCCATTTTGCTGTGGAACCCCTTGTATGCTTTTCTGATGCATAATCCCTTTTCTTGCAAGCATTCCACCACATTCACATTGTACAATCTCTCTGCCATTATCACTTCTAATGGTTTTCACATGTGTGCCAAATTGATTCTCTACATGAGCTAAAAACATTTCAATGATGTTTCTAACCTGATCCTTGCTGGAAAGCAAGTGAGTCCAAGTCACTCTGCTGAAATCATCTAAAATGGTAAGAAAATAAGTGTCTCCTGTCACATTGGCAACCTTATAATTAAGGTCCCCATAAATCCATATGCACAAGTTCAAAAATAGACTTTGCAATGCTCTTGCTTAAAGTAAAAGATAATCTGTGGTGTTTAGCAAGACTGCAAGTATCACAAAAGAAATTTTTTATACCATTGCAGTTGCAAAAACTTAAGTGTTGCATTTTGGATAAAGATACATGCCCAAGTCTAGCATGAACAACATCAATGGTCACTGCACCATTACATAAAACTTCATTGTTGTTTACACTCAATTTACTAACATGAATATCCTTATTCTTCTTCCTCTTTCTTACTTCTTCCTCTTTCTTACTTCTTCCTGCTTCTCCTTCTTGCATAAGTCCAGCAAATATACTCCACTTGATTCTCTCACATAGGCTAAAACATGATCAGATGTAGGGTCCTGAAAAACACATCCATCCTTATCAAAAATGACCCTTACATTCCTTGATTCAATCAATTTACTCAAGGATAAAAGGTTGTGCTTAAAATCAGGCAGATATAATACATTACTCAGAATAATATCAGTACTGAGATTAACTTTTCCAATCTGAGTCACCTTTCTCACAGTCCCATCAGGTAACCCAACACTTACAGACTTCTGCAACAATTTTAATTCACTAAAAACATCTTTGCTTCCTGCCATATGATCAGAAGCTCCAGAGTCTACTATCCAAGACTCATGATTGAATAATTTCTTCAAATCTATAGCATTAGAAGCATGAATTTTACTTGCAAAATTGCAACTCATCTGACTCTCACTTCCTTGGGATGTTCCAGCACCTTGTTTATCAGAAAACATTTTCATCACCTGTTGAACTACAACATTTATCAACTCAGGGTCAGGCTTCATCATTCTTCCAACGTTGTCATACTCTTTCCCTTCCAAAGGTGTTGCTTCATAGGCCTCATATTCAAACTTCTCTACATTTGCAGCGGTTCTGAAGTTGGGCTTCCCTTTTGGATTTTTGAACCTCTCAGGATACCCGACCAACTTGAAACATTCTTCCTTGAGATGTCCCTTCATCCCACAGTGATCACATTTTTTATCCATCTTGTTTCTCCTGAAATCTCTCCTCTGCACATATCCTTGGTTCTGTGTCTGCCTGAAATTTTGTTTATTTGCATTGAAAGCACTAAACTCCATACCTCCTTGTACTCCTCCAGTCACTTGTTTCTGTTTTTCAGCTTGGTGAATAAGTTGAAACACCCTATTTAAGGAGGGAAGAGGTTCCATAGCCAAAATATTTCCTCTTATGTCATCATACTTCATGTTCAATCTCATAAGAAACTCAATGGTTTTGTTTCTTTCTTCTCTGTCAATGAGTTTCTTATAGATATCACATGTGCACTTGCTCATGGTTGTGCACTCACACTTAGGAATCCCTTCCAACTCAGAGATTTCATCCCAGAATCTTTTCATCTTTCCATAGTATTCTGAAACAGATAATTCTTCTTGTTCTACCTTTCCCAAGTCTCTCTTGAGCTGGTAGAGAAGAGGAGCATTGCTTTGAGAGTATCTCTCAACAATTTCATCCCAAAGCTACTTGGATGATTCTACAAGGCTGAAAGCATTTCCAACCTCTTCTTTCATGGATCTAAAAATCCAGCATCTCACCATATGATCACATCTCATCCACCTCTGAAAATCCTTGGAGGTACTCTCTGGTTTTTCAACCTTACCATCGACAAAACCCATTTTGTTCTTTGCACCTACGGCTAGTTTCACACCTCTGCTCCAACTTAAAAAATTGTTTCCATCAAAAAGGATTGGAGTGAGTTGCATCTGTGTGCTCTCATTTGATGACAAGAACATGGGATCCATGAAATGTTTCTCAACTTCCTTTTCTTTCTCCATCTCAAAGTCGGATTAAAGAAAACACTTTACCTTGAAGAAAAAAGCAAGAATTTTTAGTTGGCAGAAAAATAATACAGGATTCAGGTGTCCTGCTCTGATACCATAAAGAAAGATTTGATCTTTCTAACGTTTCATAAACGCTCAACAATATGTTTCCAAGAGATAACTTTTCTCTGGAGGATTTTTGTGTATATTAGTAAAAACGACTGCCTTTACAATCTCCCTCTTGGGGTGTATAACCCTACATTATTTACCTAAATATATATGCCTAGCTCAGCTATACATTAAAAAACAGATGTACAAAATAACAAGAAAAGGAGAGCTGTGCAAACAGACAAAAATACATAACAGCTGTATAGAGACTATACTGTAGAAAAGTATATATGTAGGCCAAGGAAAATACTAATCCTGTATTTTCTTCAGCCACACCTCTACAATCCTCTTCTAAAATGCGACAAAGTTGTAAAGGAATGCTATCTAGAATAAAAATATGACTATTCCGAGAGATACCACGGTTAATCTGCTGCCTATTTCCTTCACGAAAAACATGGAAAACCTTCACTTCCCAATCTGATTTGTTGAGTATGTCACGACAGTAGTTAAGTTCATGGCACAATCACCACTAGCTTGTTCATTCCTGCCTAGTATTTGCACACATGTTAGGTTGTCTAAATGGACTTCCAACTTCTTGATTTGCAGATTGCGTGCTAATTGTATACCCCTAGTTAAAGCCATGGCTTCAGCCCGAAGAGCATTGCAATGACCAAAATTTAATGAGACGGCAGAGATCATGTTACCATCATCATCAAGAATAATGATTGCTCCTTCTCAGGCAGGTCTAGGGATCCCTTAGCAGCTCCATCACAATTCACTAAATATCATCCAAAAGGAGGAGCTTTTGCCATGATATATGTTCTTGAACTTTTGTGTTAACTTTGACATCACCAAGGTCATATAGGCTGTGTGATGCTTCATTAAATCCAACTTAGAGAAAAGCACCAATATCAACTGGGATTTCGGAGTTTCGCTCGAAAACAAAATAATCCCGCCATCTCCAGTTCCACCAAAGAGCTATACCATCACTAGTATTAGTACCTCTCTGGATATTAGCAGTGATCCATTGTTTCAAGAGAAACTGCTAGAGGAATTTTTGCTCAATTGTTGGACCACCCAACGTAAGCCACACAACTTTGGCAACAGGGCAATCTTTAAGAATATGTAATGAAGTCTCTTCTTGTTCACCACAAATATAACATTTAGGATGATCTGTCATGTGGCGTTTAAAACGGTTATGATTGCCCAAAATATGGTCATGGCGGGCAAGCCATATAAAAGCACGAATCATTTATTGAACTGGGTGCATCCTAGACAAAGATCCCAACATGTATCTTCTATCAAGTCTTCTTCATGACGTATAATCCTAATGGCAAATCTTATACTCCCTCCGTTTTTTTTAGATGTAACATATTGACTTTGGACACTATTCATCCAATACACTTTGACCACTAATTGTTATTTATACATAAGAAAAAATATAGTCATGTGGGATCTTGTTTGATTCGTCACGGTATACACTTTCCAAATATATATTTTTTATAATTTTTACTTTTATACAATTAGAGATATTATCGGTCAAAGTTGTGCATCGGCAAATGTGAAAAGTCCAATATTACATCTAAAAAAACGGAGGGAGTAGAAAATTTGCCTTTAGCATCACCTTGCCGATAGACAAGGTCACCTAAATCAGGATCTTGTTTAACTTCATAAGCTTGAATTAGTTTGAGAGTATTTGGATGTTAATATGGGGCGAAGATATCCTATTTCTATCCTTGACCATGTTCCCATATTTCCTCAATTGTAGCTCCGGCAATAGGCATGGGCACCTCCGTAATAGTGAGATCACAAGTGGTTTAGATGATCATAAAGTTTTAAAACTTTAATTATAAAGTGATCACAGGCCATAGTAATCATAACAACCAATAAGAATTACTGGCACATAAGTGATACATAAAACGTAGGATAGAATATTTTAAATGTACAAAATGGTATAAAGATACCCCCTAAAAACCTCCCTTTGAAGTGGTCTCTAGGCCAGTGGTCTATGAGGGTAAGAGACCACTAATTGGTCTATTTAGAGGTGGTTTATTATATTGAAAGAAGAGATCACTTGGTGATTAAATTATAACTTATAAGTGATTTTTTGGGTAGTAGATAAAGTAAATGAGAGAGGAGGGTAAGGAACCACTAATGTAAAACCGACGGTCTATTTGTTTACACAAAATAGGTGCTAATCTTGGTTATTTTCATCGTTGTACGATCATTCTTTACTGTGATAATGTATCTACTACTTATCTCGTTAGTACATATCACAACAGAAGCAAATGTATTGATGTTGATCATTATCATCTTGTGAGTGAAATAGTTGCTAGTGGTGGTCTTTGTTTTAAGCATATAGCATGTTCCTACTATACATTGTTATATGTATATAGGTTGCGAATATCTTTATTTAAGATATTATTTCTAATGATTTATTTCGTAAACGTGGAACCAATTTTGTTTGTACTTGCATTTATCCAGTAAAATTGAAGGGTTTATTAGGGTATCTATTGTATATATCTACGTATTTTCATTATTTAAATTTCGTATACCTCATATTTCATATAATTCATTAGGGCTTTCTAATCCGACAAAATCGTATTTGTCCTAAATGCTTGCTTATACATAAGTATCTTATCTTAAAAGTGATTAGTAGCTAAAAAGAAAAACATCAACCAGGAGAAAACCTCTTTATTTTGTTTCTTCATCTTTTTTAGCAACCCCATTTGTTTGTGTACAGGGCTCTTTTGCTACCTTTGACAGTCGCGTGGAAGCTCGATACGTATAACTTGTACTCTAGCTTTACCCTTTTCCTCGTTAGATGATACATCATATAGTATAACTTTCCCTACTTGTCATTACCTTATATAAAAAGAGAAATTGATACATGGATATCATATACATAAATGTAGTAATTAAGTCATAGTGTCATACATACCTGACTACCCAAAAACAATTAAAGCAATTAAAAATACGAGAGACCTATTAGTAACATAGTACGTATTATGGTGATACCTTTCTTCCTTTTGGGATAACAAATAGTAAGACGTGAGACTGTAAGTATGCAGCAACCCAAAAAAGTGTCAAGTGACACAATTATTTTGACATTTTTTGAGCCCCCCTCATCAATCTTAAGTTTCACCCACCACTTAGTTAAGCTAATATTAAGCAGCTTTCTGGAGGCAAGATTATGTATGTTCCCACATGCATGCAACAATACTAGTGCTTTCCATCATTAACATCATTTCATGCGTCTAAACCTCCTGTGCTATTTTGATTCTTTTTACTATTTTACCCTCTTATCTACTTGTTAAATTAATAAAAAGTTTACCTTACAACAAAATCATGATCTTTTCCTACCAACGAACCATTGATTATTTTCCATCAATTTGGATTTCTTTATTGCCTTTAATTTCGCCCCTAACTGGAAACCAATCTTAGATGTCAAAAAAAAATAAAAATGGAAACCAATCTTGACTTTTTGCTACGTTTATATAAGTAGTGCTCATCATTGGATAGCATGATATTGTTTTCTATTTCTTTTATCTTTATTGCATTTGTATTATCCTTCACAAAGAGTGATTGATACTACTTGTATTAATTTAGGCTTGCTGGGTATCACTGTGGTTTTTAATTTTTTGGTTTTTGGAATTCAAAAGTCATATGATTTATGTCCTATAATGAATAAAAAATTAGTCAAACTTATTAGAAACATGATGATTTTGACAACTGACAACTAAAAAGTGAAAAACCACTTTTCTAGTCACCTGTTTTTTATTTTCAAAAAGAATTGAAAACTGAAAGCAAAAAACGATAATGAATAGGCCCTTAGTTTTTTGTTTTGAACGAATCACATTTTGTATGATATACTCTATAACATAAATTTAATTATCTGAACTTCTTTGAAGTTATGATAATTAATTGATAGATCAAAATATCTTATAATTAAAGAAACATAAAGAATTATTAACATTTAACCAATTGTATGTAACTATCACAAATTTGGTTGGTAATTAAAATTTCATCAATTTTTTCTTTGGAAAGTACATTGTAGGGGCTATGCGACTAATTCACCAATCTAAAATTTATAGACCAACTCATTTGCATGTCGAACTTGTGAGATGGGAGATGGAGGTAAACTCCTCAAGAACACTGGTAATGGGACGAGTAATTAAATTTTAAGCTTCTAATTATATTCTTGTAATGTTAGTGAGGCATGTGTCAAATGTCAATCAAATTCGAGCTGATAAAATGTTAACATCTCTCATTATATGGTGAAGTTTGAGTTTTAATAGAAGCAGAAAACTAAGTAATACAATGGAAAAGATCCATCCAACAAGCAAAATCACCCTTTAGCTAAAAGGCAGTAAAACTAATCAGCTAGCTAGCAAATTTGTACTAAAAAATTCATAACGAAACAAAAATTATTGCGTCTAATGGAAGTTCCTTTTGTTAAGGAATTAAAGAGTACTACTCCTATATCCATGTGGTTGGATGTAATTAGCATAATTACAATAATGATGATGATCTTCTTTGAGTAAATCCAACAGCTATTAGCAACTCCCTTAATTGGTTCTACTTTACTAATTGCTTCTGCTGACATTTTCATTGTACAAGCTCATATGTTAGTACATTTTTTGGGCATAATTTTTGTATGTAGGTTCCACATAACTATCAACTATATCAACCAACCAATTTCCTACCTTAACATACACGCCAAAAGGTCAGAGAGAGAGCTGAGAAAAGAGGGACAAACTACTCTTTTTTTGCACTTTTCACTCAATTAGATCTTTACAAATTGAAAGCAAAAGCAAGATTTAGTAGGCCAAATTTTGCTATTGCAAAATCTGGCTGGTCTCAGCTCAGCCCTCTTAATTTCTCTTTTAATTTGCACAAACTAAAAATCCAACACCTACAAACTTTTCGAGTCATACTTTCTTTAGTCAGGTAGTTGTTCTTTCTTTTAAATTTGTTTGAAGATAGATGACCGATTTTTGCTCTAAATTTAAGATAAATGCAATAATGTGCATGCAAAAGAAAACTTTCTTTGTCAATGTAATTATACCTTGTATAAGAATTACTCTTCTTTACCTTTTTTTAAGGTAAGATGAATATTCCTTGTAGGTGGAATTTGGGAATCCCACTCTATAAGGGACAAAAATGGAACACTTGTCACAAGGGTGAAAAGAGAACTTCTAACCAACTAGGCCAACTTTAATTTTTTTAAGAATCATTTGTCTTTACATACAGTGCACTAGATTGTAGAGTATAGTTTTGTCTTTTGGAATTTCTGTTTTTATCTTTTATATAAAGGCAAGCTCACCTAAGGCCTTTTTTTTAGTTATTGGAGCTGGACGGAACCGAACTGAACTTAAAAACTATAATAATAATAATAATAATAATAATAATAATAATAATAATAATAATAATAATAATAATAATAATAGCACCAACGATTATAGCATAATAAAAAATAATATTATAATAATAAACAATATAAACATAATAATTATAATAATAAATAAGAATAAATATAAATATAATAATTATAAAAAATTTTAATTATGATAATAATCTTTGACCCTTAGAGTTCCTTGTAAATTGTCATGTTAATATAGATGAAATTTGTATGCACTGATAACTTGTCTTTATCAAGTTTACAGACCAAGAAAACACATAACTTCACCTAAAATGATTATATAAGTGACAAAATAATGTGCATAAGGTATTCAAGACTAGTTTATCTTATGATCATACTTTAACCTTTAATTATTTCACTCCTATAGTATTAGTACTAATATATTTATAATATAATACTTCCTCCATTTTCTAAAAGATGCAACATTTGCCTTGTACACGCTAATACACAACTTTGATCCTTAATATCTTTAATTGTGTATAAGTAAAAATTATAAAAAGTTAATATTATGAAAGTATAGATTAAGATGAATCAAATAAGACACCACTTGACCATTTTTTTTCTTATAAATTTTTGAGAGAATATATAAGGTTGATAGATGAATAGTAGTCATAATGCAAAATGTTGCATCCTTTGAAGAACAAAGGAAGTATTTTTTCTCTTGTTATTAAATGGAGGAATGGCCCTAACATAATCGTTCTTATGGAAACTATATTTGAAGGTAGAGGGATAGAAATCTGGTTGTGAAGGCGGTCATTCAAAACTGTTTTGGGGGGCTCTTAGTATTTATGGGTGGACATATTGTTCTAATAAGCACATGACATGAAAACAAGTGAAAAATTATAGACTGCCCTTCCTCTTATTTACTTTGGTGATTTTATTGAAATTGTGAGCAGTCATAGACTGTTTTCGTGTTTTCTCTCTACCCTCCCATTTTGTTGAGGTCTATCAACACATGATGTTTGATGTGCTATGCTAGTTTTGCAAAGAACTCTCTACATTTCATATCATTAAACTCTAAAGCATTATCCGATCTAATATGATTTACTCTCTTACGTAAGTGATTATCAGCAAAGTTCACAAACATGCTAATAACATCAAATGATTCAGAAATACACTTCATGAGGTGCACCCATGTAGCCATGGATATAGGCATCAACTATTGTTAAGACGTACTTGTGTTTGTACCTGGTACTCACTCTGTATGGTCCCCATACATCTAGATGAATTAACTCAAATTCGAAGTAGCACAAGATTTACTAGCAAAGGAAAGAGAATTTACAAAACTTACCATAGGGCAAGTTAGACAAACACCTTAAACAACGAGCGGTGTTAACAATATAACCAATTTGTTTAAGTTTCTCAAACGGAGCATGTCCTAGTCTATTGTACCACAACACACAATAATTGGTCTTAAAGACATTTAGACTAACATGTTGTGATCTATAGTCTAGACTGACACTCTTTCTTATTTTCTTATTACTGCTTTGCTTTAATTCTCAACATGTCATTCACCACCTTCACTGGTTGATCTACCAAGTAATAGAGTCATTGCTTGGCATGACTAAAGCCCTTAATTTTCTGAGAAGCATAATCCTGTAAGATATTGAATCCATGATAAATAATCACTTGGCACTTGTTATCCTGAGCAAGTTTGTTCACATATAGTAGATTATGCTTGAAATCATGTACACACAATAAATTCTCAAGTTGCAAGCCATTGTTCAACTTCATAGTTCCTTTGAGAGATATGTTTGTTGTTTTGCCATTAGGCAAATTTATTTTAGGCTTGTTATGTGTTATCACACCATCACTTAGGTTGTCAAGAGTTGCAGTCATATGATCACTAGCCCCTGAGTTAATTATCCAGGCATTCAACACAGTAGCTGCAGAGTAACATGAGACCATATCGCAAAACTGGTATCTAGTTCATCCTCAGTTTTTGAGCCTCCTCTGTTGTTTGATGGATGAGTTTCAAAAGTTATTCCAGTTGATGTGCTGTGATGTTCACACTTTCAGTTGTTGTTTGAGCATTACCTTCCCACTTCTGTGTGTTTTTGCCTTTGCTCCATTTGCTTCTTTGGTTCATAGTTGAACCTAAGCTTGAAGTTGATCGTTTTTTGGCCTTTTACTCCCTTTTGAATTTTGGATGCCATATGGGATGACCCACCACAAACCAACACTTTTCCTTTGTGTAATTTTAACCACCACGGACTGTGCAAGATTCTTCACTGCCTTTGTTGTACAGGGCCGAGGCATCTAGGTCAATTTTCACTACCTCTCTCTGAGCTTCTTCCTGCTGAATAGATGCACATGTTGTCTCAATAGATGGCAGAGTTGTAGCCATGAGAAGCTGGCTTCTTTGTGTAGTGTAGTCCTCGTCCAGTCCATCTAAAAACTGGAATAACCTCAACTCTTCCTTTTGTACATTCATGGCACTCACAAATTCATTGATTTCTTCTGTCATAGTGGTGATAGGTGGAAGATGGTTCAGGGCGTCAATTTCTTCCCACATTGCTCTCATTAAGGTGTAATATTCACTCACAGATCTTCCTAGCTGCTTGTGCTCAAACACATCCTTGTTGAGCTTGTATTTTCTGGTTCCATTTATTAAGGAGAACCTAAGCTCAATTTGCCTCCAAATTTCTCTTGTTGTTCCCATGTATAAGACTGAGTCTTTGATGGTGTTAGTAAGAGATGAAGTGATCCAGACTATCACCATGCTGTTGCAGGTGTCTCATTATTGGTTTTATTTCTCTTTCTCACTTGTATCTCTTTTCACTATACCAGTCACAAACCCTAAATTACGCTTGGAAGTAAGAAGAATTTCCATATAACGGCATCAAGTTCTGTAGTTTGCTACACCAGTGAGTTTTTCAACACTCACAGTCTGAGGTCCATTAGGGGGATGTAAATACAAGGGATTGTGGATGTCTGCTAAGGACAATTTTCCATTCTTATGTCCCAATCTGAGTTTGGATTTTGGGAAGGAAGCAGGTGATTGGAAGGGTTAAATGGCATCGAAATTCTGAAGAGGTGTTTTGTTGGGGCCTGAGATTAATGAGGAGATTTTTGCAATCTTGTTCTTTTCGATTTCTCAGATTGATCAGCTCTGATACCATGAAGAGATTTGTATCCCAGATTGATTCATCATTCTTTAGATAGAAAACTAGAAATAAGAATCATTGCTTCACTATTTCATTCAATACGTTGTCTAAGAGGGGGGAGAACCCTTTACATATATAGAGTGAAGTATGCACCCACTATTGTGAGGATATTATGATCTGTCAGTCTAATGCCACCTCACGCTATATGCCAAAAGCAATAACAGCAATACAAAGATATTTATGAAAGAGAAAATATAGTGTGTAACAAGGAACACATTAATTAAGAAGCAAAGAGAGGTAAGGAAATATCCTTCCTACATTACAAGAAGGAAAGATTACCTCCATGATCACTCAATTGGAGAAGAAACACACCACACTTAAATCATTGCTAAACTAGGATCTAATCTAACTATCATTAGGCTATTAAGCCAAGGGAGAAAACTAAGAAATAATGTAAATAACTTAAAGGGAAAATTTCAAAAAACTACCTTTTATAACATAAAAATTTCAAAAAACTACCTTTTAAATTTTTTTTTTCAAAAAACTACCTTATATAAGAAATCTGTTTCAATATACTACCACTTAACACTAAAAGTTATGTTTGACCGTTAAATAAGGGTTGACTCCCATGTGCTAGGTCACGTGACCTATTAAGTATTTCTCTCTCTTCAATTCTGATATTTTCCCTCGTTTTTTCACATTTCCCATATTTCTGAGAACCCAACTTATACCTATATGAAGTTCTTAGCTTTTCAGTCACAAACTCACCCCCATAATACAACTTACTCTAATTATTTGTTCATTTTAGTTTAACCATCAATTCCCCTTAAACCCTAAGATGCGATTTACCCAATTGAAACGGATAAAAATGTCAGTTTTTTAACCCAGACAAAGCCAATAAGGAAAAATAAAGAAAATGGCATACCGAAATTCCTTCTTCAATTCGCCTTATTAATATCCCTTCTTCAATTTTGGTAGATGGAGTGCAGTTTTTGTGGAGAGAAATCCATAGCTTGTGTGTCGAAGAGGTGAGAGACTGTGAGGTAAAAATGGAGATATTTTTTTTTTTTGGGGTTAGTAGGGATATCAGAATTGAAGAGAGAGAAATACTTAATAGGTCACGTGACCTAGCACATGAGAGTCAAACCTTATTTAACGGTCAAACATAACTTTTAGTGTTAAGTGGTAGTATATTGAAACATATTTCTTATATAAGGTAGTTTTTTGAAAAAAAAAATTTAAAAGGTAGTTTTTTGAAATTTTTATGTTATAAAAGGTAGTTTTTTGAAATTTTCCCTAACTTAAAAGAAGTTAATAATTGTTGTTGAGTTTTGTTGATGCCCTTAATGCTTCACAACCCATTCTATTTATAAGCAAAATTCACCAAGGAACTGCCTAAGGTGTTCAGCAAAACATAAGTAACTGTCATTGGCGGTTATTTCGCCTGCCATGTTACTATTTTCCTTCTCTTTATATGGCACTTAATCAACTTGGGAGTTTGAAATCTCATCAACTGACTTGCACATGAGTTTTAATGAGCTCTGATGCTTGTTGGGCCTCTCTTCAGTCAGCACTGAATTTGACATGTACACATTCTTTGGGCTTGTTACTCCTGGGCTTATGTTTTTGTAATTTGGACTTTTCTAGTGAAAGTCAAACTTGGCCCAAAGTCAACTAAAGTCAAGAGACTTTAAATTTTGGGTGTAACATCCTTTATCATGCGTCATTGTTGCCCGTTAGTTTACGTTCGTTAATAGACGTTACATATTAAACAGTTAGAATATGCGTCGATTAACCTAACTACCCCTTGTTATCTTTCCCACATCTAGCAGCTTGCTAGATTGTAAACTGCCCGTTTTTGTGTTTTGCCTATTTGATATGAATTTGTTTAACACTTACGAAGTAGCAAAAATATCATATTTGTTCTTCCATTGATTACCTGTTTTAAGTTTATTGATTGATTGATAAATGGTAGTGCATGAACACTAGTATAGAAATGGCGATTTGCGTCGGTTCCCAGACCCCCATTTGCGTCAGTTTGGGGTTCAACGATACAGGTCTCGACACAAATTGTCAATTGTAATCTGCGTCGGTTGTGCACTCAACGCAATTTTTGTGCCATTTGCGTCAGATAGATGGCACTACCCGACGCAAATGACAGTTATTAGAGGAAGAAATAAAACGATATCCAACAACACAAATTTTTGAAATATATATATTTGTGTTCATTGTCATCTGGTGCATTGAATTATGTATTTAACAAATCAGATCTAACACAAAAAATGAAATTAACAACAAATCCGATCCCATTCATATCAACAATTAAAGAAGAATAAAACGAAATTAAAAAATTGAACGATCTAACACAAATAAAAACCTAAAAATTCACATCCAACCGTTAAAGGAACCATTTTACATTAGATGGTGATTACAACTTGAAATACATAGATCCAAAAAGAACAAAAATCTGAAGCGATTACAATACAATTTGGGGAAAAACATAATAATATGACCTCAAATATGAAGCGATGTGTTAAGAATCAAACCCTAATATAATCTCCATTCTTGTCACTGCTCTCAAATAATTTGCCCTTCACCGTCAACTCTTGTCGAGACACCAGCGAGACGTGACAAACATCGGAGAGAGTGAAAGTAACACTAACGGCCACGAATTCAACGACCACGATGTTTCGGCGGTGTTTATTGATGACAAGGATTGTGGGTTGCGAAGGAGTAAAATAAAACTGGCTTGGTGCGGTGAAGTAGTGGAAAGAAAGAAACAACGACAGTGAGGTTGACTTTACCAGGGTGAGAGATAGACATTCATTGGAGAGAGAGGGGGGGAGGAGTGAGGGGAGAGTTAGACGGCTGGTGAAATGAGATACTAGGGTTTGCAGATGTAACTTCAAAATATAAAAGGAGGAAAACTAGGCAGGCTGGGCCTTGGTGAATTGTTGGTAATAATGCTGGAAAATGATTTGCGTCGGTGATAGGTTGTCGTACACCTGTCAAAAATAATTCCTGCAAAACCTTCTAATAATGTAGTAGGGTAAGTAGGGTCGAATCTACAGAGAGATGGTCGTTCTAATATAGCTTCTAAGGTATGAAGAAACTAAACAAGATAAGAAATATTGGAATTAATGTTCTAAACTTATAAAATATGAAAATCAAACTAAAAGGATCTAGGAAAATGGTTCACCATGTTAATAACTATAATCTGTCAAAATATCATCAATAGTTCAATTAATCAGATATTTAGAGTACATGTTAATCCTACGGTCGGGTCTTAACGCTCTCAAATCAACATATGCAGTACGGTCGCTAACATAATCAGATTTGCTAATTGTAGGCAAGCCTCTAAAAGTAAGATCTTGGTCAATATAAACAATTATTAGCAATATTTAATCAGACAATTGATCAGATTGCAAGATTAACAATAAAAACACTAATCAATTAGAGATATCAATAACTAATTAAACATCAATAAATATCAATCAAGAATCACAGCATATAAACATGGATTCCCAAACACTAGAAATAAAAACTACTCTATCATGAAATAAATAATAAAATTAAAATCTACAAAGGAAAGCATAATCAAAGAAAGCAATGAAAGAAACTAAATAAACTCATGAATGAATGAAGATGAATAAAGACTAGGGTTTACTAAAAACTAGAGAGGAAAAGAAGAAGAAAACTAAAAACTAAAACCTAAGACTTAATATAACGTGTGAACGGAGGAGGAGGAAAAAGAGTGAAACCTCATCTAATTAATACTAAGTAACCTAATATGACTAGGAAAGTAATTTACAAGATAAGGAAAGTCTTAAATAAATCATTAAATAGGCGGATTAGTGATATGCGCGTACGATGACAGATTCCAGCAGAAACAGTTCCAACTTCGGAAAGGCATAACTCCTTGATTAGAAGTCTCCTCGGGGCGTTCCACCTATCGTTGGAAACCTCTTCAAGTATAGTTTCCAAATATGCTGGAAATACTCGATTCAAAGAAGCACATCAAAAGTTATGATCAGAAAAGTAGACGTGACTCCTTTTTCACATTTCTTCTAATGATTTTCCGTTTCATTTTCGCTCAAACTCGTACTATGACATATCCATACGATCCTTATGCATTGTAGCTTCTTTCCATGTGCTCCTAATCCTCAAGCTTAGCTAATTATACTCCAAATACGTTCTCATTACCTGAAATTCATCAAAAATAAGAAAACATACCAAATAGGAGTAGAATAACATAACTTAAGAATATGATGCAATAATAAACCTAAATATGAATCTAAATGCTCTAAAATGCAACCTAAATACTCCTAAAAACTATATATAAATATGATTTATCAGTCGGGTCGTCCCACTTAACCGACGCAAATCGTTGGATCCAAAAGGTTTATTGTCCTCCTAATGTGCGTCGGGTGAAGATGTATAACCGATGCAAATGGTTAATTTGCATCGAAGGTACCCCAACAACCGACGCTCATTGTTAATAATTTGCGTCGGGTTTTCTAACCGACGCAAATGAGTTGTGCATTTGTGCATCACTAACTACGTCGGTTTTTTATATGTTCGATGCAAATCAGGGAACGCAAATTAGCGTTTTTCTACTAGTGGAACAATATATATGATATTAGCCTTTTAAACGCATAGATGCAATTTTTTTCCTTTATTACTTCAAAAAGTGTTGGATTAGGATAGAGGAAAAAATATGAACTGCTAAATACCGCCCGATTTTACCATGTACACCCACGTGTGACAAAGCTGGAAAAAAAACAAAAACACAGCTTTGGATGCTGAAGATTCGAAGAGTGAGGAAGCCATATGGTTCCTATCTTGGATCTAGTGACGGTCCGGGAGCTATGATCATGCCGATCAAACTTCAAGGAGGATCAAATTATGATGAGTGGGCCAAGGTCGTGAGCAGGGGAGGCGGTAAAAGTGGCGGCCATGGCAGAAGAGGCGTACGTGGCTCAACCCATTTGTAATCGCGAATATACTCTTCACCAAATGTGCCAAAAAAATAAAATCAGATGACAACAAGTTTGCTCATACCATGTATAAAAAAATACAATAACATTGGAATTAGGAATGTCAATGAGGCAGGTCAAATAGGAGACATGCCCCATCTCTACTAAAATGGAACGGGGATTGGTCTTGGTTTGGTGGGTGATGGGGCGGGGATGGTCGGATGGGGATGACAATCATACTCGATGTGGGTGATGGAGCGGGGGTGGATTTTATATTTACCCACCCCATCCTCGTCATGCCCCGCCACATCCCTGCCCTCCCCGCCCCATTTCCACCCAACCCACCTCATACACACTCAAAAGGTAAGGAATTTGAATAATATGTAATATTAAATTTAAAATTACCCCATAACGGATAAAAGTTTTGAGTTATTAAAAGTTCATAACTTTTTTTTATAATTTTTTTCTCTTATTTATATTCTTTATTAGTATTTGAAATTTTAATTATTACATAAGTATTATTCAGCGAATTTGGGGCGGGGAAGGTGGGGATTTGGCGGGGGTGGATATCCAAGTGGGTGGTGGGCGGGGATGGTTTTATTTTTGTACTTGGTGGGGCAGGGATGCGGATGAATTTCAGACCCACCGCGGGGATGGGTATGAAAAAATGAGGCGGGGATGGGGATAGGAAGGATGACATCCACCGCGCCTCTCCCCGCCCCATTGACATCCTTAATTGGAATAACTTTGTAGACTGGCTGGGAGCTAGACATGGTTATTGGGTTGGTTAGGTCACAATTGGTGGCGGTCAAAAGCGGGTCGGATCATAAAATGGTCAACTCATAAAGGGTCAAAGCTAATTGGGCCAAAAGTAGGTTGCAGATCGAAAAATGGGCAAG
Organism: Beta corolliflora; assembly: GCA_947648045.1. Classification (NCBI taxonomy): domain Eukaryota; kingdom Viridiplantae; phylum Streptophyta; class Magnoliopsida; order Caryophyllales; family Amaranthaceae; genus Beta; species Beta corolliflora. The sequence continues at coordinate 49,570 of CANSZD010001871.1, read as the reverse complement.
AAAAAATTAAACGGAGAGAGAAATAAGGAAAATCTTCCAATGAGTCACATGAGATTTGATCCCTAGACCTCAGGGATATGAGGTGAGAAGCGATGCCACTGCTCTACCACCTCAACCTCTAGCTCATTGGCTGTTTGCTCCACATACAGTGTTTTTTTTTTCCCTACATACAGTGTTGTATACCACGAATTGTACGAATATTCGGAGTATAGTAAACCATCACCAAATTTCTGAACTCCTTTCCTTGCAATTATAGTGAAACAATGGAGTACTCAAACTCCCAACTCCCAACTCCCAACTCCCAACTCCCCACCTTCGTCTCTTTCTTTCTTGTTCCTTCAAAACCACCATCACACCACCATATCTACCACCATATTTCATATCCAATTGATGTCAGTCTTCAGTCTATTTTTATGGGCCCTCATTTTCTTCATCATTTTAGCAGAAATGAGAGTTACTGTGTCTGCACAGAACAACATACCCACAACTCTGGAAGGCCCTTCTGAACCCAAAACTCATCGATTTGATCCATCACTACGACGAGGTAGCACTGATTTGCCAATGAATCATCCTCGATTAAGAAGAAATGTAAGTGGGTTTTTTCCAGAACAAATTTCACTTGCTCTTTCTTCACCTTCTTCAATGTGGGTCTCTTGGATTACTGGTATTCTCTCTCCTCCCTTGGTTCCTTTTTTTTTTGGCCATTTTGCTTTTATTCCTTGTTTTGTTTGATAATTAATACTTCCTCGGTTCTTTTTCTATTGCAACAATGAAATTTTTACACTATTCACCCACCACCCTTTCACTATCTATTGTGGTTTTTAGGTAAAGAATAATATAGTCATCTGGGGTCTTATTTGAAATTCCTAGTTCAAACCCGGGAGGAACACGTTCGCGTTCATACCGTGACAATTCTGTAAATAACTGCAGTAAGATTATATAGAAAAGTAAAAGTAAGATTGTAAATGACATTACTAATGTTGAATAGCCAATGTGGGTGTCATCTTACTTAGTTGATAAAGTCTTGTGGGCACGGTAGATTGAATCTCGTCTACATCAGTATACTTAGTTGCTCTCTAATGCTAAAAAAAATTTGTATAATGAATGACATATGTTATATAACAAATTATTAATGCTCAGAAAAAGTGACTGAATTTTGTTTGCGATATGAACAAGTTTTCTTCCTTGGGGAGGGGGGGGGGGAATTAGGCAAAGCGCGTATTTGTTGAAACAGTTGGTTAAATTCTGAATGTTATTTTGGCTTTGTTTTATGTGTTATAGGGGATGCTCAGATTGGTGAGAATGTGACAACATTGGACCCATCAAATGTTGGTAGTGAAGTTTGGTGTGGGGAAGAGAGTGGGAATTATACCATTAAGAAAAATGGGGTTTCAATGGTTTACAGCCAGCTATATCCTTTTGAAGGCCTCTTGAATTATACTTCTGGCATCATTCATCATGTTAGACTTGAAGGTATGAATTTAACCATGTCTTTTAAGTGCATTCTTGCTTGAGTTGTTTGTGATTTTAATTTGTTTCAGTAAGCTTTTGAGGTTTGTTCATTGAGTGAGTCATTGAGCTCATTTGCTCTAAGAAGCTGGTGCCTCTTCTGGGAAATTGAATTTTAGCCAACCTTCATGGTGTGTTTATCCAATTTGGGCAAAAACCTCGGCCAAAATCTGAGCAAAAATTTCGGCATATGTGCCAATAAAGAAGAAAGTGTGAGTAAAATCTTAAGTGGAGTCTTGAATTTCAGACTCACTAAAAAGGACTTTTTCAAGTACAAATACCCACAAATATGTGAAGTGAATAAAGGGATAAGTGTGAGTCTAAAGTGACTAAGGGATATAGTATAAAGTCCTGAATGAGTTTGACGGGTATAAACAATGTAATAGAGATAAAATCGGTGAAAAACTGGCAAAGTCTATGGTCACAAGCACTTGTTTCTCTCCACTTCAAACACGTAGACTTAATCCATGTGAGTCACATCTTAGAGGATCTCGAAGTATTATCAAAATATCAAGTAGGAATATTAAACTTGAACAAGAATTGCTTGGTTGCAACTCGTTACATGAGCTCAAGGTACTCGATAAGGCCTAGAGCTTGAGTCTAGTTATGAGTTGAGCTGAAGCTTATTGTCTCCTATAGTCAAGTGCTTATGATGAGTCTCGCACTTCGAACGTTGGCCACCACATACTTTGGGAACCGTAGGATACAGGGGATATGTGATCTTTCATTTGGTAAGCTCAATTTATCAACAAAATGAATGCAAGAGCACAACTTCTCGTCACCTCTCATCGACAGCTTAAAAACTCTTCAAGAATAACTTCAAGAACAAACACTTCTAGAACCTGGAAAGATCCACCTACTCAAATTGGATATCTATCTCTTGAATCGATTACTTTTTCAGCTTTGGAATTATGCACTACTCTGATATCTTGTCCTCATAATATTTTTGGCTGATATTCGCTAAGAATTAGTTTATAACTTTTGGGAAAAGATAGCAGCGATGTGAACTATGAGAAGTACAAAGAGGCGAGAAAAGAAGCCAAGAAGGCAAGACGGGAAGCTAAAGCACGGGTAAACAAAGAGCTTTATGCAAGATTGGATACGACGTAAGGTGAAAAAGACATTTATAGAATTGCGCGTATGAGGGACAAGAAGACAAGAGACATAAGAAAGGTAAAATGTGTCAAGGGTGTGGACCAAAGAGTGCTTGTGGAGGATGAAGAGATAAAGGATAGGTGGAGGTCGTACTTTGATACCTTGTTCAACGGTGATAAAGCACAAGACATCGGGGATGTACACATTCCGCTAAGTATGTTAAATCGAGAGTTTATGAGGAGGATTCAAAAGGGAGAAGTCGTTGCAGCATTAAAAAAGATGGGATTAAGAAAGCTACGGGGCCGATGGCATACCTATCGAAGTTTGGAGGTGTTTAGGGGGAGAGGAATCGAATGGCGACAACATTCTTCAACATGATTTGGAGACACAACAAAATGCCATTAGAATGGAGGAAGAGTACTTTGATTCCTTTGTATAAGAACAAAGGCGATGTACAAGATTGTACCAACTACCGAGGAATCAAACTAATGAGTCATACGATGAAACTCGGGAAAGGGTGATTGAGCAAAGACTTAGGAAACATGTGAAGATATCGGAGAACCAATTTGGATTTATGCCCGGAAGATCGACTATAGAGGCCATCCACCTCTTAAGACAAACAATGGAACATTACCGTGATAGGAAGAAGGATCTACATATGGTTTTCATTGATTTGGAGAAGGCATATGATAGAGTACCAAGAGAAATACTTTGGTGGGCGTTGGCGAGGAAAGGTGTTCCACAAAAATATATAGATATCATCAAGGATATGTATGAGGGGGCAACTACGAGTGTGCGGACTACGGTGGGGAGGACGAAGAGTTTCCTATTACGATCGGAGTGCATCAAGGTTCCGCACTTAGTCCCTTTCTCTTTGCCCTAGTCATGGACGAACTAACGAGGTCAATTCAAGATGATATACCATGGTGTATGATGTTTGCGGATGATATTGTGTTGATTGATGAAACAAAGGAAGGTATTGAGAGAAAGTTGGAATTGTGGAGACATACATTAGAAGCCCTGGGTTTTAGATTGAGCGAAGTAAGACGGAGTATATGGAGTGCAAGTTCGGTGGGGTTACAAACGGCGAGGCGGCGGTCACTTTGGATAGCAAAGTGGTTCAAGGATCGAACGTCTTCCGTTACCTAGGATCCATTCTCCAAAAGGATGGAGAACTGGATGGAGACGTGGCTCATAGAATTAACGCGGGTTGGTTAAAGTGGAAAAGCGCCACCGGATTCCTTTGTGATTCCGGCATTCCCCAAAGCTTGAAGGGAAAGTTCTACCGTACGGCAATTAGGCTGCTTTGTTATATGGCACCGAATGTTGGGCGGTGAAACAATGCCACGTCCATAAGATGAACGTGGCGGAGATGCGTATGTTGCGGTGGATGTGTGGCCACACAAGGAAAGACCGATTAAGAAATGAAGTGATCCGGGAAAAAGTTGGAGTTGCATCTATTGAAGAAAAGATGAGGGAGAATCGGTTAAGATGGTTTGGTCATGTGAAAAGGAGATCAGGTGATGCACCGGTGAGAAGAATTGAAGAGTGGAGGAGTAACCAAGTTGTAAGGGGTAGGGGAAGACCTAAGATGACTTGGATGAAGGTAATTGAAAGTGATATGAGGTTACTTGGGATTGAGGAGAGCATGACGTTGGATAGAAGTGAGTGGAGGGCAGATCCATGTGGAGGAAGGGGTGTGATTTCTGCATTTATTTGTTTTTCTCAATTGTGTTGGTATTAAAACCTTTTGTTGAAAACCTCTTTTAAAACTTGTTGGTGTAAACCTTGCTTTAAAAAAAAAAAAAAAAAAAAAAACCTTTTTATCACTCTTGGCGATGCCATCTCCTTTGGTGACGGTTTCAGTTGACGATTCATGTTAGCCGACCCCAAATCACTTTGGGAATAAGGCTTAGTTGTTGTTGTTGTTGTTGTTGTTGTTATTCGCTAAGAATTAGTGTTAGCTTTAGTAATAGTTAGGCACTTAGGCTTACCTGAGTTACCTCTGGAGGTCAGCTATAAAATGGACATTTATGAATAATATGATTCTTTAATGTCTACGGTAAAGTGATATTCTACTTTCTCTAAACTTTTTTCTAAGGAAAGTAGAAAGAATATGCATTGTTCAAACTTCAATGTAGTAGAGGAAAATGTTTATAAGATTAGTACATATATTCCACGAAACAAGATGTTAAAGATTTCACTTGTATTTCAATCATCCAAAGGTTTATCATTTCGAAAGGAAGCATATTGATGTTCATAGAATTTACCAAATTAGGACCATCCAGACTCTTCATGTGCTATTATCATGGTAATGACAGAAGCTCACCCTTTGGCTGCAAAAATCCACAACGTGTATTTTATAGTACATGCAGGCGAGGTTTATCTTAGTAATGACAGAGGAAGGCTTATTAAGCAACACTAGCATAGAATTTGGCTGCATTTGACTACAAAAGAAAGTTATTATTAGTTTATAACTAAACAGAAGATCTCACTTTTGGTGGGAAGGATGATATACCTACGACTTGTGGCTATTAAATGGCATTTTTAAATGGACCCAAAATTTTGTTGCAGCATCTAAATATGCAGCAAAAAAAATAAAAAGAGAAGGTTATTAATTTATGATGGTGATAAGATCATAAGAGTACAACCAAATGCTTGATTTTACTTTCTTAATGTAAGCTTTTTTTAAGTACTTGCTATCTCTTAATTGTAGGTCTTGAACCTGGAACAATATATCACTACAAGTGTGGGGACAGTTCCATTCCTGCCATGAGTCAGGAGCATACCTTTGAAACTCTACCTTTGCCTGGACCTAATGTATATCCAAGACGCATAGCTGTCATTGGAGATTTGGGTCTGACCCACAATACTTCAACAACTATTGATCATGTTACTCTGAATGATCCATCACTAATACTGATGGTTGGTGACTTGACTTATGCAAATCAGTATCGCACCACCGGTGGGAAAGGAGCTTCGTGCTATTCCTGTGCTTTTCCTGATGCGCCCATTAGAGAGACATATCAACCGCGGTGGGATGGTTGGGGAAGGTAATTCTTCTCTATTGGTACTTTGACAGCTGTACTCATGAAAGCTTTTTCTCCTGATTTCATTTTATTGTGATTGCAAAAATACTGGAGTTTTTATTTCTTGCGGAGATTTGTACCCATGATGACACCTTTTAGAGGAATGTACAGATCATGAAGGTGATTGAGGATCAGGTTCTCAGGTTACTTGATGCTCTATTTTCTAAATACATGTGGGGAGTATTAGAGTGACCTTTTTCCTTGAAGATAGAAATTCTGGTTCTTACATCACATTTTTTATCACTTCAAAAGTTAAGCAATTGGCGGACACATTGATATTTCTCTGTTTAGCAAATAAGGCATGGAGCCATGGAGTTAATATTGGGGCCCAAAGGAAAAAATTTATCAGCTATGCTTAAGATTTCATATATAGCAAGCCAAAGAATTAAGTACCCCTTGGGGTTTGGGATAATGTCATTGTTATGCACCAATTTCAAGAGATTTTCTTCTCATCTTGGTATCGACTCTTTTGATGGAGTGACTTCCTGCAACCAGATTGCTACAGCCACGAGCCACCGAACTTGCTAATAACCTGTGTTGTATGTAATCTACATCCAAATATGAATTTTATAATTACAAACCAAAACAACTCCTTACCTGTCAATATGGCAACACCTCTGGCACCAATTATGATTCTGACATGCAAATTTAATGCTCTTTCCCCAATGTAATGCCACAAACTATGTTTCTTGTGGTGGTTCAACATTACATACAACTCTAATGCCAATTGTTGATGAATCACCAAAATCGAATTATATTTGGTCTTATTATGCTTTATTGGTGAAGTCTGCCTGTTAATGAATTCTTCTCTAAATGTCCTCCTAATTAGATGGGCCTAACTTTGCTTATGAAACATATACATCACAGGCAAGTGCATGTTTTTCCTTTTTGTTTTGCTTTTTCTTATGTTATGACATAGTCCCTTCTTTAGATGGAATCTTATGACATAGTTTGTTGATCTTAATTCTTAACTTCCAAAGTGAAAAGTAATTATTATCATGATGCTCCTAAATTTTATTTTATTTTGTCTTCAGTCTTCTTCTAGGGCATATATGAACTCTAGTGAGAATCTTTTTATGGCAACTTAGATATGTTCACCATAAGGATACCTAAAAGTTATTAGACAATTAGAGCTGATATATGTTTAACATATGCTCCCTGATAAGAAAAGCAGCTGTAGCAGCAACAACAAAAATCTCTGGAGTAAGGTTCCACCTTGGTAGAGATTGTTAAGGTTAACTTAAGAAGGTCCATAATGCTATTCTTTTACAACTATTCATACAAGTATCCAGTGGCGTACTGCCATGAGTAATAATTTTCTAGATTACCAGGGGAATTGATATTGTGTCTGTGTTATGTGGCCCTGGACTTGAATGAGCTAGGGGGTCCAGTTGGGCCTTCGTGTGATCCTGGGTCCAATGAAGAACCCCACTTGGAGTGCCCAAAATAAGTTCCATCTAAATGTCAGTTATATAAGTGATGTGCTTCTTGTTAATCCTGCTCTTAACAAAGATTATACTTCTATGTACTAGTTTCCAACTGTTTAGGCAGCACCATCTTAAATAATTTGTTGATTGTACCTTCCGGAATGAAATAGGATGAAAAGCTTTTCCGCCAAATGCTTGTAAAAAATAAAGGGTTTTTTTGTCGAAAAGTACCTAATACAACACAAGTTTTGTAGGGAATGACCTAATAAAAAAAATTGTCTAAAAAGACCTAATAAAATACTTCCGGTTGTTAATAACAACCATTTTATGAATTTCAGGCCAAAACACCAAATTCCGGCGTTGACTGCAGATGAGCTTAGAGCAGTGAGCTGTAAGACATAAAGAAAGAATTGAAAGAGTCAATTGGAGTAAAAAAAAAGTCAACGCCGGAATTTGGTGTTTTGGCCTGAAATTCATAAAATGGTTGTTATTAACAACCGGAAGTATTTTAATAGGTCTTTTAGACAAATAAAATTTTATTAGGTCATTCCCTACAAAACTTGTGTTTTATTAGGTACTTTCCGACAAAAAAACCCAAAAATAATTAATAAGGATGGTCTCGTGTGATGGTTAGAGATGTTTCCAGTTATCATTTCTAAGGAACACGATTTTGGATCTTGAATCTAGGTTTATGGCGCCTCTAATCTCTAGAGTCCCAATGATGGTTATTGAAGGCAATCATGAGATAGAGCCTCAAGCTGCTGGGATAACATTTAAATCGTATCTGACAAGGTTTGCAGTTCCTTCGGATGAAAGTGGCTCAAAAACTAATTTCTACTACTCTTTTGTCGCTGGAGGTATACATATTATCATGTTGGGAGCTTACGTCGACTACAATAAGACGAGTGAGTTTAAACTTCCCATCTAACTGCAACTTTTGGCTCTTCATTTGATTTATCATTGGTATAAGAAGTGTGATTGGTCATGTTTCACACTTACATTGTAGGTGCGCAGTATGCTTGGCTTCTAAAAGACCTAGAAAAAGTCAACCGAGAAGTAACACCTTGGTTGGTTGCTGCATGGCATCCTCCTTGGTATAATAGCTATTCATCGCATTATCAGGAATTCGAGTGCATGAGACAAGAACTGGAAACACTCCTCTACCAGCATGGTGTTGACATTGTCTTTTCTGGTCATGTAAGTTGACAGAAGAGATTTTCTTGAAAGAAATGGAAATTGTGTGTAGAAATCCATGTATTTCCATGTGTTACCTTTGACATAAATGGAAGTCTATTTCTTTTCTGAACTTCTACAAATTGCTTGGTATTGAAGATGTGTGTCAATTAGTTTTGCATATTATGCCCTTGATCTTCTACATATGTTTTTGCAAGAATAATAATTTCTGGCTCCATTAACTCTTATTCATCTGGACACATACTACTCATAACTTTGAGAATTTTGGCTCTTTAATAGGAGTCCATAATTGGCTCATGCACGCATATTTTTAAAGCAATTTATCTCTGCCATGGAGAAATATTAGATTGTCATGACTTCAAATTTGTGTCTTTTTCTTGTTTTTATACATGTGTAATAGCTAGCTACACCATTTTCACTTTAGATCTCAGCTGAATTTTGATTGTAGAGTTTCTGATAAGCAAGATATGATTTTCAATGTTATCAGCTAATAATGCAAGAGCGTGTTTGGTTGGGAGGAAAACGTTTTCTTGGAAGAGTATTTTGCCATTTCCATAGGTTTGTGAATGGTGGGAAGAAAATAGATTCCTCAAGGGTAGAAAATAGTCTCCCAAGGATGAAATACATTTTCCTTTTTACAGGAAGGAAAATCACATTTTCTTCTCTTTAACTTACCTTCATCTCTCTTCTCTCCTGATCATCCTCTCCCCTTCATGTTCAAGTTCCTTCTCTCTCTAACTTTTCTTGTAAACCAAACAGATGTAAACAAGTTTACAATTGTGTTTTCCCTTGTTATAGGTTTTTCTTTGAAAATCGTTTTCTATTGATAATGATTTTAGATCCAACCACATAGAGCCTTTTAGTACACATTTTTCATCGTATTAATGTAAGATAGCCACTCCTATGTTTGTTATAGATTATAACTATTCGGAGAGAACTAATACTTCTTCCGTTTCAAAATAGATGACACGGTTTGACTTTTGCATTATTCACACACTCTCCTTTAACCATGTTTTGTGATTTTCACGTAAGGAACAATATAGTCATGTGTGATCTTGTTATATTCGTCTCGATATGTACTTTCAGAATATCAACTTTTTATAAGTTCTACTCACTTTACATGTAGGGAATTAGAGATATTAATAGTTAAAGTTGTGTGTTGGCAAGCGTGCCCGGAGAAGTGTGTCAAATATTTAAAAACAGAGGAAGTATTTTGTGAGATTATTTTCAAATAAGAGTGAAATGGTAACAAGTAGCAACAACTATAGATGGAATCTGGTTGAAGAGTGCTTCATCATTCTATGTGTTGACTGGCTTGAGAAGACATTAATCAACATATTTTGACGAAGTGTAATGAATCGACAAAACTTGACTGATTAAGGACAAGATTTAACAAGGAAAATCAGATTTGGATTGACAATTTTCTGAAAAACTAATAATAAAAGATAAATACAAGCTTTCAAGAGGCTTCCTCTCTCCCAAAAGAACTCTTAAAAGTTCACCCAGAAAAAACTCATCAACGTTCAACCTGTTTTCTTTCTCCCTACTCTCCTCTATTTATAGAGGATTTTCCTACTCTCTCCTCTAACTAACTTAGTTTCTTGTTCCTCAAGCTAATCCATAACAAACTAATGTGCATTACCAAAAGTGCCTTCCCCTAGGCCAATCTATTACACGAAGCGTATTCTTATACGAAATTGTAAGCTCTTGGTAATTGACATTCTAACAAAATCTATTCCCTCTCAGGTTCACGCATATGAGCGGATGAATCGTGTTTATAATTACACATTAAATCCATGTGGTCCTGTTTACATAACGGTCGGAGACGGTGGGAATATTGAGCAAGTTGATGTTGATCATGCTGACGACCCAGGGAAGTGCCCGAAACCTGGAGATAATGTGCCTGAAATTGGACCAGTGTGCCATTTAAATTATTCTTCAGGTCCTGCAAAGGGTAAATTTTGTTGGGACAGACAGCCTGAGTGGAGTGCATACAGGGAAAGCAGTTTTGGACATGGAATACTTGAGGTAGGTCTGCCAGCCTATCTAGTAACCTCTTTAAACTCAAATGAAATTCCGTTGGCACGCAATGTAACTTGGTGTCAATATACTCTTCCTTTTCTATACATGGCTGTTCATGGTCATTCATTTGATAGAATATTGTCCTTGTAAATCACCTTCTGCAGGAAATTCTCTGTGTCGTATGTATGGATCTCTTACTGTTATATGTATCTATATATTCCCCTTGTAGAAAATATTGTAATTGTTTCATTATCTGATGCAGGTTTTGAATTCTACTCATGCATTATGGACTTGGCACAGGAATCAGGATATCTTCAGCAATAATGTACGAGGTGATCAGATATATATTGTGCGACAGCCACAGTTGTGCACCCCCAGTGGACAAGTAATTCCTTAAGGCTAAGCTTATAACGAACAATACTACCTCTGTTTTCCTAATAACACTTAATTTTTTGGTGCTGCGATATCATTTTAGTTAACTTTTCAACAAAAAAATATCATGTGAGATTTGGTTAGATTTATTTCATTATCTATGTTCAAATAATGAACTATCTACTAATACGTAAACACACTGATGGTCAAATCACTCAAATCAAATGCATGGATTGGTGGCTGTGAGAAGGAAAGTGTTTGCATTTGTTTGGAAACATATGAAGAATTATAAAATAGACAGCGATCTAGTTGTATGTATTTGCAGATTTTTACATGTATTGTCATATTCTGTAGTGAAAGATAAGTATATAGTGTTAGCTATGTGGTTAACTGGCTGACGTAATTATGCCATTGTATTTCCACATCCCTGGTTCGATCCCAATAGATCTTTTTCCCCCTGATGAGAATGGATCAAAAAAATATTCTGTAGTGAAAGAAATTTATAATTTTCTGAGCAATTTATACTGGATACCGAGCTGATAACTAATGTTAATGACCTTGATAATGTTTATCCTTTTGCTTTGTCCTCCTCTTTTTGTTTATGCAGCTATTTCAATGTTTTGTTGATCTGTTTCTTTCTGTCATCTCCACTATCATAAACGCAGGATGCAAGTAATGGCAGTGGTTCTCAACTACATATGCTTAGTCAATGCATTTCCTTTTCTGTCTGCATTTCCTTTATGGCGTACGAATATTAGAGCTCTTATAGATATTGATTCTCGTCTTCTATTTGATATATTCTGTAAGATAGTCGCCACTCGCAAGCTTGGTCTTTATCTTGTATCCAGTTTTCTCTAAGTTTTAGATTTTAGATTAGTTCTTTTTCCTGTTTTGTGTGATTGCAATTTTTTGGAGATCCAAGATTATGTGTTCTCCTCTTCTATATTAGCAAATTTGGTAGACAATGTCCCTGTTTATGCAACTAGTATGTAGTTTTGTCAAGAAAGCAGGTGTTAGTGCTCATGGTAATGGCAATTGGCAATCCCATCACAAAAATATGTTCTATTCATAAATTATTTATCGTCATTCACTACTCATCTAGAGCTGACATTGATGGTAATGAATATTAATGAATAAAACGAGATGCTGAGGTACATTGATCATATGAAACATTCTGTGTGAAATTAGTTTGTATAACCACTACTCTCAATTATTAATGTGTACCAAATGAACTAAAGTCATTATGATGGGGATAAAGTATAGTCCATCCAGGAGCACCTAAAATGGTGGTTCCACTTTGAGGTCAATCAATGATATTTTATTAAAAGTCGATCAAGATGACTCTTGAATTGTCTTATGCTGCTGACTAATACTACTATGTCCACTCACTAATGTTGTATTTTTTGCTGAAAGCCTACCAAATGATGTTCATCAATAATTGATCAATTGATTAAAACAAAGGACAAATTAACAACAATAATCCCAACTATTGCTCACTTTTTTATATTAATCCCAACTAAAGTTTAACTCAGAATAATCCCAATTTTATGTTTTCTCTTCTCAAAACAACTTTGCTTTTCTTTAACCTACTGGAGCCGTTTTTTACATGAGGTGAATCACGTGACCATTTCCTGACTTCATTTCCCCTCCTTCCATTGAAGCGAGCAAATCAACCCCATCCCAGTCAACTTCCACCAAAGGAGTGTGTTTATAGTCCCCCTTCTCCTATATCCAAGCATACTCACTCCTTCCATTGTTCCTTAAACTCTATAGCACCCGCCCCGGATAGGCGAAAATCCACGGTGAAGCGGGTGATTGGTGGGTGGAGCGGGTGGTGGGTCGGATCGAATATAAGTGATATTTTTTTTACCCATCACCCGACCCACCACCCGCTCCATCCATCCAACCATATAATATATCCATATATATATATATATATATATATATATATATATATAGAGGTAGGATCCGCTGAAAACCAATGTAAAGCTGAAAACTGAAAACTTGCTCATTTCACAAATTTTTTGCTCATTTTACAAATTTTTGCTCATTTTACAAATCTTTGCTCATTTTACAAATTTTTGCTCATTTTACAAATTCTTGCTCATTTTACAAATTTTTGCTCATTTTGTGTTTTTGTTCATTTTAAGAAATTTTTGCTCATTTTACGTTATTTTTGCTCATTCATCAAATTTTTGTTTATTTTACAATTTCTTGCTCATTTTTCAAATTTTTGCTCATTTTATATTTTTGCTCATTTTAAGAAACTTTCGCTCATTCCAATCCCCCGTGTTATCAACTATTTTTCATAATTCTCTCCCTCAATCAACAACTCCAATCCAAATGAAAACACTAATCTAAGCCAAATAGAAGAGAGATAAAATCAAAATTATACCAGAACAAGTGACAGTTGGTAGATAATCTTCAATTACTTCACATTTTGCGCTATAAAAAACCTAAATCTTCAAATTTCTGTGAAATTCTGTTTGAAGTAATCTGCTCATAGCAAATTAAAAAATCAGACGAAAATAAAACCTAGCAGATTCGAAGGATGGAAAGTAGCTGAAAATTTATTCGGAGGTTGCTTCTCTTCTGGTTGTAGTTGACATTCTTCATCTTCGTAATCTGAGAGTATCGCCATTGTTGTGATTAGGAGAGAGAAAAAAAGTTTTTTTAGGATTGAAGAAGGTGAAACGCGAAAGAAGTGTTGAGAGTGAGATGATAACAATGGTGAACTCCAAATGAAGAAAAGTGAGGAGAGAGAGAGGAGCAGAGGTGAGGAGAGAGAGTGAGAGAAACTCCTGGGGTTTTATTGAAAGAAGGGAAGAGAGAGAAATTAGTGTGATTTTTACCCCAAAAAATGCAAGCAATCCCGGCCACACGATCAAAAATCAACGACGTGGATCTTTTGTTTTCAGTTTTCAGCCAAAGAGTGGTTTTCACAAGATCCAATTCCTATATCTCTATTATATAAGCCAAGGGAGGAGGTATGGTGTCCCCATTTGAAATGGCGAGAATACCCTTTAAAAAGTTAAAACAACGTTTTCTTTTTGTAAAAAAATTTAAAAATGAGAATCAATATAATGCAATTTGCCATATGGAATATGCAATCATCATTAATAACTTGACAAAATAGATTGACACAATCAATTCACGAAATTAATTAGAATCTTCAATCAAAAAAGTTAGCGATATATCCTAACAACGTAATACTTCGTATTTACAAAGTTCAAACAATATGCTTTACTAACAATTATAATCGTTAAAAACTATATTAAAGCCTCTGACAAGGGATTATTAAATCATCGACCAAATTTTTCAATGACGGAAATGAACAGTTAAAAATCGGCCACCTTCAAATTAAAAAGATAATAACATCTACAAACGAACCTCAATAGTCTACATCACTACCAAAATAATTTTAGATTAAAAATATGTCCATTCGTACATAAGCTACATAAGGTTGTTGACGCACGCATCGCGTGCATATACGACTAGTATATATATAAATGAAGGGGGAGGAAGATGGTGTCCCCTTACAAAATGCTAGATATACCCTTAATGAATTTAAATTGCCATATATATGAAATAATCTTTCTTTTTCCTACTTGCCATATATATTGAACAAGTTAATAATGGAATTAAATTTGAAATTTCATTTAAATTTGAAATTAAGGAGAATGATTTCCTCTTCTTACATTTGTGTGAAAAACTCTGATAAAAAATTTAATTGATAATATAACTTGATTGACACAAACAGAAAAAAATAAAAACATAAATTTCATATTAGTAATTATACTTATAATATTTTAAAACCTAAATGTTGATTATTATTTAGTAATCTCTATTATATAAATCAAACTCTTCCACCACTAGTAGAAAAAACATCAAGTGCTCCGGTTAAAAACCATACAAGTGCTCCGTATTTGACCCGTAGCAGACCCCATACGAGCACTTGAGTATTTATCAAGTGCTCCGGTTTTCCACTTAGATTTACAAGTGCTCCGGTTGTCTTAAAAACCGGAGCACCTGAGAATTTTATATGTTCGAAATTCTTCAAGTGCTCCGGTTGATAAGAGAAAACCAGAGCACTTGTGAATCAAGTGCTCCGGTTTTTTCCTAACAACCGGAGCACTTGACATATTTTTTTTAATAAAAAAAATTGTTGTTGTTGTTGTACTTGTACAGCAGCAAGCATACAACAACAACAACACTAGTTGGAATAATACCATGCCCACAATAAGCTTATTGTACACCCATGCATAAGTTACCCTTTTATTTTTTGAGGGGCTATTTGTACATGACCATGTTAGAGTTACCATTTTATGCAATCAAATGACTAATATAAGAAGCATAACTCATAGCAAGAATAAAGAACTTCATCAACAAAAAGTAATTACAACACTCTACAATTACATCATAACAAAGGCTTGCAGACCCAATCCATATGAGAATCAATAATAAGCATTATACTGTCACAACAGAAGTATCATATAAAGGATACCATGTTAACACTCTACAATTACATGGTCAAATAATTAAGCACGGAACAAGGCAGTGGATACAACTGAAGATTAGGACTGCGAAACAACAATGGTAATCAGTAACTTACTTATCCGATATACTATCAGAAGCATTTGCATCACTAGGAATTGGAAACTTCGACAAAGAAGGAAGCACTAGCAATTATCCAACCGAACAAAGATTGGTATTTTCCCTTCTTCTTTTCACCCTTTTTGTGTGTTAGAGATGACACAGAGCTATGATTAATATTCAATGATTGAACCAGTTAACCTGATACACAAATTCTTCCACTTTATATGATCACAAGCTTTCTTCTATATATTTTAAATTTCCTTCTCTCGATACTATATTTGAATATTAAAAATAATTATAAACGTCCGTTCGAATCAAAAAATTTGTAACATTGATGAATAACTAACTGAGAAAAAAGAACGTTAATATGACACGCACGCATAGCGTGCAAAAAAAATGCTAGTATCTCTATCATATAAGTGAAGGGGGGAGGAAGATGGTGTCCCTTTACAAATTGTCTAATATACCCTTAATGAATTTGAATTGATTAAATAATCTTTTCTTTTTACTACTTGTCATATATATTGAACAAGTTAACAATGGAATTGAATTTGAAATTTCAATTAAATATTAAATTAAGGATAATGGTTTCCTCTTCTTACGTATGTGTGAAAAACTCTAATAAAAAATTAAATTTACAATATAACTTGATTGACACAATCAGAAGAAAAAATAAAAACTTGAATTTCATAATAATAATTATATTGATAATATTTTAAAACCTAAATGATGATTATTATTCGTTAATCTCTATTATATAAATAAAACTCTTTCACTTTATTAATATTCAACGATTGAACCTGATATAGAAATTCTTCCATTTGAGCACAACCTTTCTTCTGCTTTATATTTTCTTCTCTCAATACTATATTTGAATAATAATGAACAAACAATTAAAAAAACCAACGAAACATTGATTTAACAAAAACATATTAAAAAATTAAAAAAAAAATTATTAGAGGACTTAAAAATTAAAAATAATTATAAATGTATGTTCTCATCATTTTTTTGTAACATTGATGGATAACTAATTGAGAAAAAAATGTTAATATGACACGCACGCATAGCATGCAAAAATGCTAGTATTATACCACCTCTGTTCATATTTAATAGTTACACTTTCCTTTTTTAGACGTTCCTTTTTAATGGTTACACTCTTACTTTTTCTATATAAGGTAAAATATCAATCATCATTCCCACTATTGGTCCCCCCATGTCGTATGTAACACCCCGACAATTCTCTCTTTTCTAAAATACCTTTTTACAATAAAACATAGAGAATTATCAAAGTATTATCTCCTGTGTGAAAACGTATCGGCTTATTCAGAATTTTGCAGCGGAAAACAATAATAATAACTTTATAAATAAACTTAGTCAACAATAAAGTCAACTCCAAAACTAACCAACAATCAAAGTCAACCTTAAAACCAACTTAACCAACTATAAAATGTTTAACTTAAAAGTACAGAATAAAATCTACACAAGCTTTTCACAATCCCGATCCCAATGTTGCATCATCTTCGAACCTGTTAGATGGACTATGCACTATTGATCCCTAGAGACTGCTCACCAAAATGGGTCATCACAGGATCAATAAGGCAAAGCCATGATCAACATATACAACAAAAGCACGTAATCAGCAAAGTTGAGTACTACATACTACACAAGTATATAACCCTAACATGATACTAATAAATAATAAGCAAGAATAAATAATAACATAATAACTTGCAGACAACTTTTACTGAACTAAACTTAAACAACATTATTATTACTTTAATTGGAATAGACAATGGACCGAGTTGTCTCATCTAAAACAGCCTTCCCCTAGAAAGACGAAATACGGGCGCGACTCCGTATTCCAAATTGACCTACGATATCGAAGAACCTTTTAATAAAATAGGAACGGTGATCAACCTGAAACCCAGAAAAAGCCATGCACTAGTGGAAAAATGCTCAAATGCTCCGGTTAAAAAGCCCACAAATGCTCCGTATTTGACCCGTAGCAGACGCCATACGAGCATTTGAGCATTATGCAAATGCTCCGATGGCAACCGGAGAATTTGGTATTTCAAATGCTCCGGTTATTGAATAAACCGCAGCATTTGACTTCCAAATGCTCCGGTTAATAAGGGAAAACCGGAGCATTTAACTACCAAATGCTCCGGTTTTCGCTTAACAACCGGAGCATTTGCCTTTTTTTAAAAAAAAAAAAACTGGACAGCTTGTTGAAGCTGTACAACAGTAAGCAGTACAACTAGCCAACAAGCAGTAAGAAGTCCCACATCATGCCAACACATACTTCTCAAACCCCAAAAAATTTAAAATACTCTTAAAAGAACGTATACTGAGGATATAAGCTGGAATTTTATTAATAATAAAAAAAATTAATATGCCATAACAAAATCTCGTACGCCTCTAGGACATAATTATAAATTTTAAAAAATGTTTGTAAAAAACAAGCAAGAATTCTAAATCTAAACCAATGAAAGCTATCACCCTTTTGCCTGATGCCTACTAGTGCTGTTGCAATCTAGCCAAAGGAAACTCTATCTAGCACAAATACATGGTTTATCTCCCTCTGAAAGTGCCAGAAGCTTCCCATGGTGATATATAAGAGCAATATTAGCTGAAAAAAGAGGAGAAATTCAAAAATAAAGCCCAAATTTTAGAAGCACACATAGGGGCAAAGTCACACCATAGGAAAAAATAATTAATTCAATGATGCATTTACTTCCCAACTAAGAGCACAGTAAAAATATACTTACTGTAGGTAGACGAGGCATAATCTTTATCCTACTTTGTAAGAGAGCTTCCTGGCTAGAGACATTAGTTAGTAATAAAGATAACCCAAGGAGAAGAAGAAAACATGTTCCATTTCCATACAACATATCTAGTACTTTCAGTTTGGTTCTGCCTATTTGCAAGCTCACTGTAAGTAGTTCAAACAGCCCCTTGAGATCATTGCGCTGCAAATTAAGGATATGAAAAACGACAAAGGTAAGGTCTATATCAAATTCTTAATTCAGTCATATAGAATAAGAAACGTTGAAACAACAAGTCCTCATTAAAAGTCTACTATGCAGTTCCATTACAATTTTCTTATTACGTCACAAGAGTGAGAAAAGAATTCAGAAATTTTCCTTAGTTTTTCGAAGTAAGCTCTCTCTAAATGGTACAAGATGTGATTATACTAATGAAAGCTTTCTCTCATACATATTGAAAGACAATCTAGCTAGGAAACCTTCTGCTGTCAACTTACGTTCAGAACCACCAAAAGTCGTTCTAGCTTCCACCAAAACTCGGCCTCTTTACTATAAAGTTTCAATAAACAACTTGTTAACATTTGGTAATCTCAAACCAAGTAACAAATGGAAAATTTCTAATATACTTTTATAACATGATCCTGTCATATATAATAGTTGGACTTTTGTCAAGACCATGCATGTAAGTACGTTATAACACTCATTCCCGAACACATATTGGAGATAGATTGTAAAGACTGGCAATCTACTTCATTAATTTCATCACCACAACTCCAAGCACCTTTAAGAAATTAAGCGGGTGACCATTGATGAAATTTTAGTGCTTGAAGGCTTGATTCCATTTAATTATTTCCTTCTTGAATCTCAAGTAGTTGATATGTTTATAATGTGTAATTTTAATCTTTTCCCTAAAATTTAGCTTGAAGTTCATAAAAGCAACAAATTGAAAAACATTTCAGCTAACAATGAGCTCAAAACCAAGATGGCAAAGAAAGCTATGGAGTTGATAGTACCCTTTTCAGATTAGAACTAGATAAACACAATAGTAAAAAAATGCACCTCCCTCAAAAACTATGCAGAAAAAAACAGTTCAAAAAAAAAAAGATATAGAAGAAGCACAAAATGTAAAAGAACACCGGAATCCACATTGACCCATCCATCATTATAGAAGATCTAGTAATTGGTTAATAAAAAAAATTTGTCCTAATTAAATGATAATGTAATCAATTTAGTGAAAAATGAATGCAACGATATTACCTCAAAAACAAGAGAAAGTATTGCATCCTTGAGCTCAATCATCTGCAACCATATCTCCTCATCCTATCTCAACTTTACCATGTTTATAAAACGCAAAGAATTAATACATGCATTAGAAATTTCTACTTTACAAAGACACCGGACGCAAGATAAATCTCCGTATATTAAAATGAAGGACCTTAAAAGATAGAAAGGTAAACAATCATGTACAGAGTCATACCAAAATCATAGTATCATAGTGACACATAATTAAAGCTTAAGAATGTTTAGAGTATATTAATCCAAAAACCAGATCATTAAATTTGATCACGATGCACCTATGTTTTCTTATTGTATCTCTTAACTTAAATAATATCTCTATATTATGGAATAGCTACACAAATAATTCTATAGCAATCTATGATGTATTTTACTCACTAGTCTTTTCATTAAAGCTTTAGTGCCCTGGAGTCTGCAATCTATATAAAGAGAAGGATATGTCATTTCAATATAGATACAACACATTTCTTCCAATGGCATTTCTAGTGCCCTCTTTTATGGCCTTCTTTTTTCATCTATTATGGAACAAGTAGTTGATAAAGTATTTCCTCACTAAGCCTACCATAGTACTATGATACCCTAACAAGCATGCCCCACTAAAAATTTAGTAAAGTTGGCTGTTTCACAAGAAAAGAAACAATACATTGTCAATTAGTGTGCACAAAACCCAATTGATTCGTTGTCATCTCTGAAATAGACTTGCTTGTAATGCAAATCAATCAAATGATTATAAGTCCATGAACATAGCAATGCAAATCAATAAATAGACTTGTATCCTTTAAAAATACAACACACTCATAATATCACATGGTATTATAAAGAACATCCTCATCCTTGAAGCAACACCCTATTTAATTAAAATTAATTCTTTAATCAATAACATAACTTCGTAGAACCGTGCTCAAATCCAAAAAATAAACCAAAATTTCCATAAAAAGAGAATAGAAGATAAATCAAACACCCACCCTCGTCAAAAACTAAGTATCATGAGAGTGAAGATCTAACGCAACGAGGGCTCAATTCGCTTCGAAATCCGGCCCGGCCCCGGCCCTTGGGTGATCTTCCTCGAAATCGAGACGATTCACCGGCGGCGTAGACAAGTCCGTATAATAATCCCCATTGCCACTTCTATAACCCCTCAATCCTAGCATTAAAGCACTTAATCAACAAAAGTAAAAGAAAAAGTAAGAACTATATCTCAAAATTCAAACAGAAGGAAAAATAAAAAACAAAAGTAGAAATATCAGAGGCATTACATGTTTTCCTCTCTCAATAAAATCCACTGAAAAGTAAGAACTAAATCGACACAAACTATCACCCACAGTGTGGGAGAGATGATAAGGTGCATAGATTGATAAAAAGTAGCAATTAGAAAAACAAAGAAATTATTAGAGCGGTTATAAACCGATTTAATTATTGACGGTAAAACTTAACACATTAATCTAGCATTCTTTCAAAATGATACATGCAAGTGGATCTCGATAGCATCCCGCCCATGGAGGATCTCAAATCAAGTAACAAAGCCTTTGTTTCATCAAATCAAATTCAAAAAGATATACTCTATCACTCTAAGTTGAAGGTTTACTTCAAAATTTTAGTTGTCTTGTGAGGAGCAATATGTAATCAAAATTTTCAACTTAAGAAATAAATTGAATAAAAGGATAGCAAACTATGCATTGCTCATTTGCAACCTGAATAAATAACTCACTCTTAAGTTGAAAGTTTACTTCAATCAAATTCACATTCTCATGTCATACATACAACAAAAATTGCATCCACAAATCACGCTCTAGTCTCACGAGTTTGCACCACTAGAAGCTATTAGCCAAACTAGATCTACAATAAAAACGAAAAAAAAGAAGTCGAAAGATCCGGCCATCTAGAACCAATTTTGAGGAATCGGTAAACAAATTGAGGAAGTGAAGTACACCTATTTTTGCAAAGGAATCTTCAACAAGGCATGAAGGTTGAATAATTATGTTCCAAAGTAATGCAAATGAAGACTCCCTAACACTCTCCTCCTTCTCAACGGCGAAAACCCTAATTCCAAACTCTCGGACGATAATTCTTTTTCCGATTGCGAAGAAACAATCAAGAAATTCGTGCGTAAAGAGGCAAAATCGAAAGCCCTAATTTGATTTCTAGGGTTCGAGTTTTCGAACCAAATCAACCAAAAATCAAAAAAAAAAAATTTTGAGCCACTTACTTGTTTTAGTGAAGAATGGGGAAAAAT
Source organism: Beta corolliflora (assembly GCA_947648045.1). Taxonomy (NCBI): domain Eukaryota; kingdom Viridiplantae; phylum Streptophyta; class Magnoliopsida; order Caryophyllales; family Amaranthaceae; genus Beta; species Beta corolliflora. The sequence continues at coordinate 27,972 of CANSZD010001871.1, read as the reverse complement.
CGATTGCAAAGAATGAACAAGACCACTAAAAGCGAAAAAAAAAAGAAAGATATCAAGACTTCCATAAAACAACATCAAGCATCATATTTAAAGCAAAAATGACGAAGTAATTAAAAGGAGAAAAAATTCAAAACTTCAGGAAATGAAATGAACTAGAGTGAGAAAAAGCGGCGACATAACTGAAAACCCTAACTCGCAAACAAAGAAAACGTTGGCTGTAGTGGTGGGTGTTATTGGGTTGTGTTGGTGGCCGTTGGCGTTGGTGTGCGAAGAGAAGGGAAGAGGGAGAGAGAGAAACCCTAATTTATTTTCCTAGGCTGGTTCTTCGTAAGAGGAGAGAGAGAGAGACAAGGTGAGGTTGAGAGAAGAATAGGAGAGATGAGGGTTGGGGCGGTTATGTGCAAAAGCGATTTGACAAAAGAAACTTCACAAATGCTCGGGTTGACTAACCGGAGCATTTGACATCAAATGCTCCGATTGACTAATTAACCCGAGCATTTGGAAATTTTTTTATTTAAATTTACACAAATGCTCGGGTTGATTAGTCAACCGGAGCATTTGTTAAGTAGCAAAAGCAGTTTTTTCCACTAGTGATGGGCTACCACCATGTACTCCAACTCCTAATTGTCCATACTTCAGACGTGCACCAGTCAAAAGTTATTGCTATCCAGTTTCACTTTACATGAATTACCAGTTATTACTTGTTATGACTCACAAGCAATACAAATAATAAAATCATCAAACAACCACAATTCTTTTTTATCTTAGGATTAGATAAGTGATCACACAACTTACAATCCAAGATTACTTTCAACTTTAATCCAACTTCCTTATTTGTTGAACCTAGCCAACAACCAAAATTACCTTTCATAGGTAGAAAATATCAACTTACAAAATAAGGCCCTCGGTCCTTATAAAGCAGTGAAATTCAAAAAGGAACAATGATCAAACATGATCCAATGCTAGTAAATATATTAATTCCCCCATGTGACTTAATAACAATAAAGTTCCCAACCAACATGCTTGCATCAATCTTCCATACAAACATGAAATATAAATCTCAGAATATAATCTCATAATCCACATGTTTACACCACCGCATAAAACATGCAAAATCCAACATAATAAATATCACATATGAACTCAACATAGTTCCTATACATGATACTACATAATTTCCTTCCTTAAATCATGATACTATCTCAATTGATACATAGGTATGTACGTACCTTGTGTAGACAAACTGGAATGCCACTTTAACCAACTTATAAGTCGCCTAGAGAGAATTCTCCGCCTAAAATAACCAATAGAATTCATAATCAATACTCCAAATAAATTCCAGCAACTTTCAAATACTTTAAATCCCCTTGAAAAATATTTAAAGTTTGTTTTTAACATTAAAACTTCAAATACTAATACTTCCTAGCATAGTACTACTATACTAGTCATTAAAATCCATCAAACTCCCTTAATAACAACCTTTTTAAAATTGCAGCAGCATATACTTTAGTAAAACTCTCTTTTAACATACTTAAACATGCTTAAATTCATAATTTAAATCAATTTCATAGTTTATAACATGCTACTATGATTTTCCAATCTCTTAAACCCTAAAAATCCATGCTTTGATATATTAAAACTCAATCTGAATATAATAATCAAATCTAAAATTTTATTCTTTCAATACATAATTTATATAATCATAGGTTCACCATTAAAACAGTAAATTAAAGCCTCTAATCATAATTAGTACTTAAACAAAACATAAAAACATAATCTTTAATCAAAACTTGAGTAGGAAGAAAAGAAACAAACCAAAGCAAGCAGAGGAGGGAAGAAGGAATGCCGGCCAGGCAGGCGGCAGACAGCGGCAGCAACGGTGGTTGCCGGTGAGATGCGGCGGTGGCCGGAGCTGGTGGTTGCCGGAAGTATGAACCGAAGGAAGAGGAGGAAGGAAAAAAAGAAAAGAAAGAAAAGAGTGTGGGAGCCGAAAACTTTAGAGGAAAGAGGAGAGAGAAATAATGTGTGGGTAAAATATTTGGGGTTTATGGGTATTTATAGTTTTCCCTTTGTGGGCTTAGGAAAAAGTAATTGGGCTTCAAATAGAGTTTGGTGATGAATATGATTGATGATTGAACTCCTAACATTACTACAATTAGTGTTTGGGTTCCTCAAGCCCATTCAAACTCCTTTTTCAAATCCACTAAGTGTTTCAAACAATTTCAAGTACTTTCAAAGCATGACTTTAATAAATATAAAACTTGAATAAATTGTTAAAACAATTCCTTTGACTTTCAAATAGTCAACCTTTGAAGAAATAAATCATTAAAATGCTAAAATATATTAAAATATAAATAACTATATATATATTAAAATTTATTTATAAAATTCATAAAAATACGGGGGATTACAATCTATCCCTCTTAAACGAAGTTTCGTCCCGAAACTTGACACGAAAACTCACACCTTTTCAAAAGTTTTTCAACTCAACTCCTATTGGAGAAATACTTGTGCCACTCATGTGCACTCTTTTGCCAACTTAAAACACTTGTGTTACTAATGAACACCCTTTTCTTATGCGGGAATCTATTTATTTTGCACCAAACATGTGCAAATCGCCAAAACAAGCATAAAATTCATAAAAATACCATGAAATTAGGTAAAAAGCGCGAAATTCTATCGCATTCTACCCCCCTTAAAGAAAACGAGTTACGCCCTCGTAACTCACCTCAAGGAATAAATCTGGATACTTCTTCATTTCGGCCTTCGACTTCCCACGTTGCCTCTTCGGACTCATGCTTCGACCAAAGCACTTTCACGATATTGACATCCTTATTGCGTGTACTACGCACCTTCTTATCAAGAATTTTCACAGGCCTTTCCTCATATGTGAGGCTACTATCAATCTGGATCCTCTCAGGCTCCAAGACATGACGCTCGTCAGGGATGTAACGCTTGAGTTGGGAAATATGAAATACGTCGTGCATCTTTTCGAACTCCATTGGCAAAGCCAACCTATAAGCTACCTTCCCAATTCTTTGTAGAATCTCATATGGACCAACATATTTGGCACTCAATTTGCCTTTTTCCCAAATCTCATCACACCCTTAGTTGGTGATACTTTTAAAAAACACTTTATCACCCACTTCGAATTCATCTTCCCTTCGCCTCAAATCGGCATAACTCTTTTGCCTATCTTGAGCAGCTCGAATTCTAGCCTGAATCAATTTCACATTTTTAACAGTCTCCTCAATGAACTCTGTCCCCAATACTATGTTCTCACTAAAATCATTCCAGCAAATGGGACTTCTACATTTTCTTCCATATAATGCCTCAAAAGGTGCCATCTTAATACTCGCATGATAACTATTGTTGTACGAAAACTCAATCAAATCTAATTGGTCTTCCCAACTACCCTGAAAATCAATAACACAGGCTCTCAACATATCTTCCATAGTCTGGTTAGTCCTCTCAGTTTGACCATCAGTCGCAGGGTGAAAGGCAGTACTCATTTTCAACGTTGTCCCAAGATTTAACTGGACCTTTTGCCAAAATTTCGAGAGGAATCTCGAATCACGATCTGAAATAATATCAGTTGGAACCCCATGCAATCTCACTACATGCTTAACATACGTCTTCGCAAGTTGCTTCTTCTTCCATGTCTCTTTGATTGGAATGAACACGGCCGACTTCGTCAGACGGTCCACAATAACCCAAATAGTATCATTGCCATTCCTTGTTCTAGGCAAAGCAGTCATAAAGTCCATCGATATGGAATTCACTTCCATCCCGGAACCTCTAAGGATTGAACCTTCTCCATGGGTCGCTTATGATCTATTTTGACTTTCTGACACGTTAGACACTTAGACACGAACTCGGCAACCTCACGCTTCATGTTTTGCCACCAATAGACCTGCTTAAGGTCCTTATACAGCTTGTCACCCCCAGGGTGCACAGAGTACGGTGTATTATGGCCCTCATCCATAAGACGTCTCTTAAGCTCATCATATTTTTGTGGTACACACCACCTCCCCTTGAACCTCAGACTCCCATCATCATGGATCCTAAAATCAACTTCCTTACCTTGGCCCATCTTTTCCTTAATCTTCTCTAGGTGCTCATCCCCAACTTGACCCTCTTTGATCTCGTCGAAAATTGACAACCCCAACGATAAAGCACTCAATTTTGCCTCGATCTCCCCAGGATTCAAGATTTCTAGGTTAAGTCTTTGCATATCTCGACATAACTCCTCAGAAACTACCAAGGCATTCATGCTATGGCTCGACTTTCTACTCAATGCATCCGCAACTACATTTGCTTTCCCCTCATGATATTGGATGTCTAAGTCATAATTCTTTATCAATTCTAACCATCTCCTCTGCCTCATATTGAGGTCATTCTGGGTGAAAATGTACTTCAAACTTTTATGGTCGGTAAAGATCTTACAGGTTACCCCATACAGGTAGTGTCTCCAAATATTCAAAGCCAACACAATAGCAGCTAACTCAAGGTCATGGGTAGGGTAATTAGCCTCATAAGGTTTCAGCTGACGTGACGCATACGCAATCACCTTCCCATTCTGTTGTAACACACATCCCAAACCATTCTTTGAAGCATCACTATACACCTCAAATCCCTCATTCCCATCAGGCAGGGTCCAAACAGGTGCGGAGGTCAAACGTTCTTATAAAATCTAAAAAGCTTCCTCACACTTCTCACTCCACTCGAATTGTGACTCCTTTTTCATCAAATTGGTCATGGGTCTCGCTATCTTCGAGAAATCTCTCACAAATCTTCTATAATAGCCAGCTAAACCTAGGAAACTTCGAATATCAGACACATTTTTCAGAGTTGGCCACTCACTCACGGCTTGAATCTTAGCAGGATCTACAGAGACTCCTTCCTTAGACACATAGTGACCCAAAAATGCTACTTTCTCCAAACGAAACTCACACTTAGAGAACTTGGCATACAATTGATTCTTCCTAAGCGTCTCCAATATAATCCTCAAGTGCTCATCATGCTCTTTTTAATTCTTCGAATAGATCAGGATATCATCAATGAATACAACCACGAACTTATCTAGGAACTCATGGAAAATTCTATTCATCAAGTCCATAAATATGGCAGGTGCATTGGTTAACCCAAAAGGCATTATAGTAAACTCATAGTGACCATAACGAGTCCTAAACGTAGTCTTAGGTATATCCTTATCGGCTACCCTCAACTTGGTGATACCCGAACGCAAATCAATTTTCGAGGAACACGCTTGCTCCATTCAATTGATCGAATAGGTCATCTATCCTAGGCAAAGGATACTTTTTCTTGATGGTTACGTTATTCAATTCCCTATAATCGATACACAACCTCATACTCCCATCTTTCTTCATAGCAAACAACACAGGAGCTCCCCAAGGTGATGCACTGACAGGCTAAAGTCGTATCACCTAATCAAAAGTAATCCTAAAGTCCTCTAACAAATAGTAGTCAGGGAAGTAGGGTCGAATCCACAGGGAAACAATGTTCTTTTCCTAATCGTCGATCAAATCTAGATTATAGGTAACGAATGTGTTGTTTGTGATTATACTAAACTAGTCAATAACTATATCGAGAATATCAATAATAAAGAGTCTAGGGCATAGTTCACCAATGAACAATAATCCAGGATGAAACACAATAATCAATATTAAATAATGCAGTCAAACAGGTTGATTTCCTCTCTCGAGTCGAAATTAACCATAGAATGATATTAACAGGCTCTCGCAATTTATTAATACCAATTCTACCTATTGAAACTAGCCTTAATATCAAGTTTATACCTCTCGGCGCATAACCTAATATTGCAATACTATAACAATCAAACCTGGCCAAATCGGATTGAATAGAGATAATACATTCAATAGGAATCAACATACATCATCAAAAATCAATACTTTATAAACATCCCTTCATAAATATTCATGGATCCCCTTAACCCTAGAAATAAACTACTCAATCATAATTAAAGAAAACATATTCATGATGAAACAAGTAAACATGGTGAATCAATAATCAAAGATTGAATAAGGATAACAAGAGAAGAGAAGAAATACCAATGTAGGACAATCTTGCAAAAATCCAAACTTCTATTGAAAATCCAATGTAAAAATGGTAAAGAGTAATACTATGGTTCTTGAGTAATTAAAATGTGCTTAGGAAAACTAAAACTGAAACTATAGTGTAAAAACGTGGTCTTTCAACCCTAAAAGGAAAAGTATTTATATGAAAATAAGAACCAGCGCGACACGCGCTTCAAACCGCCTAAAAATCGCCCCGCCCGGGTTGCTGGGGCGGATTCCGCCCGGTCGGGCGGTTGACAGGTCAAAACCCGTAGAAAAAGTAAAACAGCGATCCGCCCGGCCGGGCCCGCAAGAAATACCAAAACTGCTCATTTTCAAAACTTCATAACTTTCTTGTCTCTCGTCGAAATTCAGCTTGTGACCAGTCATTGGAAAGCTCTTCAAGTCTACTTTCCAACTCAATTGGAATCAATCCATTATCATTTGTGTATCAAAAGTTATGAGTAAAAGAGTATACAAGACTCAATTTTGGCACTTCTTTCAGCAATCCTTTGCTTCATTCTATCCCAAATTCGTCCCCGAGAGATGCTTTGTGATCCTCATGCAATCTACCTTCTTTATTCATGTTTTCTTAACTCAAGCTTAGCCAACCATAGTCTATTTGCATTAATATCACCTGAAATTCATCAAAACAAGCAAACGGAGAGCAGTATAGCCAAACTTGAGTAAATCATGCAAATATGCACCTAAATGCTCTCATTTGAAATAGAAATACAACCTAAATGAACCTAAAATCTATGTATAAATATGACTCATCAAACTCCCCCAAGCTAAACCATTGCTTGTCCTCAAGCAATATGATATAGGCATTTGAGAAGAAAATCACCTACAATATAAGACTACAATAGAGCCAAACACTCAACTGAAACCACGAGAGATATAGCCACTACACAAAACAAGCATCGAAACAATATCGAACAAAGCCGCATAGCATATCATGTATCGCAATCGACTCTCCAAACATACCACAAACCATCTCCCCCAAGCTAGATTTAACTAAACCTGACAGACCTCACTATGGTCATGTGCACTCAAATCTCTCATGTGTTTAAGGGATAATAAATAACACTCAACCTAAATCAAGTCGACTCAGATGAAGAAAATACTCTTTAACTTTGACTTTTTGACTCACTTAATACTCAACAATACAATACACAATGATCAAGAGGACTTTCAAGGGTTGCAATGGGGCTTAGGTTAAAGGTATGAAATAATTTGGGAATTGTGGTGGAAAAACCAAGAAGGGGGAGCATCATATAACTAAAAACATGACCAAGAAAGGTCACAACAACTCCACGCAACAACCAAACAATCTCCAAATATAATCAACAACCTTTTTCACTCAAGAAATTCAATCATAACCCTTTTTCTTTCACTTTATTCATAACTCTTTTTTTTCACTTTTTTTTTCATTTTTCACAAACTTTCTTCTGATTTCTTTTTGTTTATTTTTTTTCAAACTTTCAATTCAATTTCCAAGCTCACTAAACATACTTTCCATCCAACTACACCACAAATCGAGCTTTATCATTCAATACAACCAAATCAAAACTAATACTCACTCCCCCAAGCAAGGTTTGGGACAAGAATCAAATGAGGTCAAAGGTTTATAATGTAAATATCAATTTAACAATGTCAGAAAGGCTCAATGGGGATAGAGAAAGGATAATATGAAAACAATAATAACTTTGGAGCTAAGATCACGAAAAAAAAAATGCCTCAATCATATCAAAATGTCTACACTATCAAACATCAAAGAGTACCAAGTCAAAATCAAGATCAATCCGACAACTGAGGAACTAATCACACATGAAAGAACAGAACTGACACGGATACGACAGTTCATAGGCACAAAAGCTCACTTGGGTTAAGGTGTCTGCATAGTAAAGTTAAATCGAGCGTATATAGATCAAACAATCTTACCACAAACAATCAATTGCAAAACAATCGTGCTATGAAGAATCATGAACAAGATGAATGACGCTTAGGAAGTGTAGTGAAATATCAACAAGGTTCTCAAAAAGTGCTAACAATAGTCTCATAAATGCAAACTAACATGATATGAAAAAAAAATTCTAATGCAACTAAGAAAACAGACTCTTTTTTTTCGTTACATGTAAACTCCCGCCCCTAATGAGCGGTACAAACCATGTAACAATCCTACTAAAGCAATAAATCTAAACTAGTATGCAACTAACATGCACGAAGTGACATCCTTCCCCAAGCCGAACTTCACATTGTCCTCAATGTGAACACCGAGAAGAACAACGAAGAAAAGAAAAGGGAAGGGTACAACTCACGTAAAAGGCGGATAATAAACATAGAGTGTGCCAAACAAGTATTGACACTTCCACCACAACCAAAAGCACGTCACTTCAACCTCAATCGAAGAATCCAATGCCTTGAGTAACTTATCAAATGCTCCCCGCAAACATGTCACTAAAAACAAGATATGGCTTGATTGCAAGCACATCTATCTTCACAAACATAATGTCGGCAGGAACAAAATAAAAGTGAAGACAAGAAGAATCAAAAGAAAATGGAGAAAAGGAAGACAAAGTATAACTTTCCTTGTATCCGTTGTGTAGACACCGAGAGATCTCAAGGAAAGAATATCAACAATGTCAACTTGGCCAAATGTATCTTTTAATGGTGGCCCTTTTAGAAAATATGAGGGAAATAAAATAGGATGGGAAGAAACAAGATCAAGCCTTCTTGAAAATGGAATATGGGGACAAGAAATTATATGTTCAACCTCTACAGTTTCACTTACAATGTCACCATCCTCTAAAATAGGCTCATTAACAAAGTGGTTTGTAACTAAGAGTTTCTCCTCCACCAAAACATTCATCCTATCCATATTTTTCTCATTCTCATCATTCCTTTCGATATCGGGAGTCATATAATCACCATTCTCCACCGACATGGCATTCTCAACACAATCATCATCATCATCATAGGAAAACATATTTTGGTCTCTTATTTGTTGAATGCCCGATAATTGATTAACCATCAACCGCCTGTTGGTCACACAATTGCGTAAGGCTAGCACCGAATTCTTTGTCGACTCATTCAATTGTTTCATTAAATCAAGAAGATCTCGTCATACACTTGTGATGATTGTTGTTGAGGATAGTTATGCAAGTCCAATTGGGGTGGGGAGTTCCAATTATGCACATAAGACTCATAGGGAGCATATGGTAATCCATTGTAATCTAAGTTAGGACTGGAAGAATATTGATTATCATAAGATGCACAAATATTAGAATTCGGATAATCAAAAGATGCATCATAATCAGGCACTTGACGATCCCAACAATTATAACCATATTGTCCCTGACAATCAGTAAAATTTGCTCCATAATGGTGATTCCACTCCATTATAACACAGTCAGAGGAAAATTAAACCAAAGAAAAGGAAAAATATATACAATTCTAGTGAACACATGTTCCTTCGAATGGGGGTTAGTATAGACAAGGAATAATCTAGACTCTAAGACAATTAAAAATTAAACAAAACCGTTTCCCCGGCAACGGCGAAAAATTTTGACAGGCTAAAGTCGTATCACCTAATCAAAAGTAATCCTAAAGTCCTCTAACAAATAGTAGTCAGGGAATTAAGTAGGGTCGAATCCACAGGGAAACAGTGTTCTTTTCCTAATCGTCGATCAAATCTAGATTATAGGTAACGAATGTGTTGTTTGTGATTATACTAAACGAGTCAATAACTATATCGAGAATATCAATAATAAAGAGTCTAGGGCATAGTTCACCAATGAACAATAATCCAGGATGAAACACAATAATCAATATTAAATAATGCAGTCAAACAGGTTGATTTCCTCTCTCGAGTCGAAATTAACCATAGAATGATATTAACAGGCTCTCGCAATTTATTAATACCAATTCTACCTATTGAAACTAGCCTTAATATCAAGTTTATACCTCTCGGCGCATAACCTAATATTGCAATACTATAACAATCAAACCTGGCCAAATCGGATTGAATAGAGATAATACATTCAATAGGAATCAACATACATCATCAAAAATCAATACTTTATAAACATCCCTTCATAAATATTCATGGATCCCCTTAACCCTAGAAATAAACTACTCAATCATAATTAAAGAAAACATATTCATGATGAAACAAGTAAACATGGTGAATCAATAATCAAAGATTGAATAAGGATAACAAGAGAAGAGAAGAAATACCAATGTAGGACAATCTTGCAAAAATCCAAACTTCTATTGAAAATCCAATGTAAAAATGGTAAAGAGTAATACTATGGTTCTTGAGTAATTAAAATGTGCTTAGGAAAACTAAAACTGAAACTATAGTGTAAAAACGTGGTCTTTCAACCCTAAAAGGAAAAGTATTTATATGAAAATAAGAACCAGCGCGACACGCGCTTCAAACCGCCTAAAAATCGCCCCGCCCGGGTTGCTGGGGCGGATTCCGCCCGGTCGGGCGGTTGACAGGTCAAAACCCGTAGAAAAAGTAAAACAGCGATCCGCCCGGCCGGGCCCGCAAGAAATACCAAAACTGCTCATTTTCAAAACTTCATAACTTTCTTGTCTCTCGTCAAAATTCAGCTTGTGACCAGTCATTAGAAAGCTCTTCAAGTCTACTTTCCAACCCAATTAGAATCAATCCATTATCATTTGTGTATCAAAAGTTATGAGTAAAAGAGTATACAAGACTCAGTTTTGGCACTTCTTTCAGCAATCCTTTGCTTCATTCTATCCCAAATTCGTCCCCGAGAGATGCTTTGTGATCCTCATGCAATATACCTTCTTTATTCATGTTTGCTTAACTCAAGCTTAGCCAACCATAGTCTATTTGCATTAATATCACCTGAAATTCATCAAGACAAGCAAACGGAGAGCAGTATAGCCAAACTTGAGTAAATCATGCAAATATGCACCTAAATGCTCTCATTTGAAATAGAAATGCAACCTAAATGAACCTAAAATCTATGTATAAATATGACTCATCATGCACTAGGTCTAATATAACCCTTATAGAACAACTCTTGCAACTGCGACTTCAATTCACTCATCTCCGGAGGTGCCATTCTATAGGGTGCTTTAGATATAGGTGCAGTTCCAGGAACTAAGTCTATGGTGAACTCAACAGCTCTAACAGACGGCATACCCGAAATCTCACTCGAAAACACATCCATAAACTCATTCACAATTGGAACATCCTCAATATTTACCCCAGCTTCTTTACTCACATCTTGCACACTATAGAAAAATAACTCACACCCCTTTTTCATCAACTTCTTTACTTGCATTGCACCCCAAAGTTCTTGGATTTCCCAAAACGTCTATACGAGGTCAACTTACCCAAAGGGTTTCTTAAAACTACTTTCTGAATTTCACAGTCTATTTTGGCCTTGTATAAACTCAGTCAATCCATCCCCAGAATTACATCTAGGTCTCCCAGATTAAACTCTATCAAATCAGAAGGAAAAACACAGTCTCCTATCTTCAGAGGCAAATTTCTGAACAACTTGGTACACCTCATGGTCTCACCAGTAGGTATACTAACAGGAAAATCAATCACCTTGAAATCTACTAACCCCAAACTTTTAATAACAGACGACGAAACAAAAGAATAAGTCGCCCCCCGAATCAAATAATGCTTTAACTAGCACGGAGTTAATAGAAAAAGTATCAGACACTACATCAGCAGATCGTTCAGCTTCATTGCGACTCATCACGAATAGTTTGCCCGGGGCCTTGTTCTAGTTGTTGTTCTCACTAGCAGGCTTGTTGTAGCTCCCTTGGTTGTTATGTGCCCCTACAGGCTTCGAACCTTGATTTCCTGACTGGTTAAACCCAGACCTCGCTTGGCTACTACCCCCATTGCCATTTTGGTCTTTCTTTTGCTTAGCAAAGCACTCATACTCCCGCCCTTCTTACGCGGTAGTTACAAGTCACTAGTTATCCCTTGCGCCTTTACCCGGATGGTTATTACCGCACTTCTTACAAAGGGTACACTCTCTCGGATTGACCCTTATTACTATTGCCCCGATTATTCCTCCTTTGGAAGTTCCCATTTCTACTCTTCTTGAAGTTTCCATGATTTCCCCCAGCATTGAAATCCTTTCTTTTCTCACCCACTACAACATTTTTCTTATCACGCCTCGACCGAAGACCGTAAATTTGGGCGGCTCTCCCATACACATATCTAGGGATGAAAAAGTTTCACCACCCAACCCCAAACTGGATTTCATCGACAACTCTTGCTCAAACCTCGAGCCTTCAGCCCTCGTGGTTACAACCTCAGGTGCAAACCTCGACAATACTATGAATTTACTTGTAGTACCCGAGAGATGGTCATACTACCCATCCTAAGGTTAATGAATTCTCGGGCCTTCGCTTCCTCATAAACGCAGGGTAAAACTTCCCTCTCAAGGCAATCACAAAAGCATCCCAATCGAATCCTTCCACGACACTCGCCTAGCTCCACTCTCCCTCCACCATAAATCGGCCTCATCCTTAAGGTAAAGCACAACGACCCACTCTCATATTCTCGGGACGCTTCACAACCCCAAAAAGTTTCTCAAACTCCCTAATCCAGCTTTTCTAGAAAGGTAGGATCAGCTTGCCCCTTATAGTATGGTGGCTTAACCTTAGCTAGCCTTTCAAACATGTCCCCAGCCAGTCTCGGGGACGCTCGCCTCTCTCCGAGTCAATTTTTCCGCCAAGAGGCGAATAGCATCAGCTAGGTCGTTGTTGTTAGCCATCCTACTTCGTGACCTGAAAGTAATATAACTTTACTTTAGGTTTCAATATAGCTTATGTGTCAATCTAAGAAGGCAACATTTGATTTGATCAACCAAGATCGCATCAACAAACAATTTCTCAAACAGTTCCAAGTACAACATAGAATGTTCTCTAGTAACCACATAATCATCCATGAAGAAAATATTCACATCAGAACACATAAGTAGAACAAACAAGAATTTAATCACATAATAAAAATTTAAAAAGATTCCCAACACGTGCCCAGAATAAATTATTGCTCACTCACATAAATAAATAATTAACTTTTATTCCTCCAAAAGGGTATTATTAAATAATTGTTACTATAACATTATATTTTCCTAAAACAATGGTACTATAAAATAGCTCTAATCACTGTTGGCCAACTATCCAACATTATTATATTATTATACTATATTGTTTTCTCTAATCGTAAATATATAAATAGTAACCTAAGGTACCACATTATCATTCTTGTCCTTAGATTCCTTGTATCGTTCAGGCACGAAGATCTCATCTTCAAACTCATCTATGTCCTCATCATAATATTCGACGTATCTCCTTTGTCTTTTAGATCTCCTTGTAGGTTGAGGCTCTTCATCCTCTGACTCTGAATCAGTTTCATACCTAAAGGATGCACTGTAAATGTCCAGTCTGGTCTGACCCCTAGCACGGTCGAACTCCACAATGAGCTCATCATCACTGGCCACCTCTGACCTTATTATTTTACGCATATTCCAATCTAGACTGGTATAGTTATTATCGTCACCTTCATCATCACTTATTACAATAGGATTTTGGTAACTTCCTACTCTGGCAGACATGATTAAGGATCTTCAACAAATAAATATATTCAATAATATATTTAGTACTCTCCCTGTACGCAATTCCCAACAATAACAATAAAGAGTTGCCATTAACATCATATGCACAAGAATGTAACAATTAGCGGGGAAGAAAAAATATAAACAAGAAGCGGGGAAGAAAAATAATTATAAATAGTTAGCGGGGAAGAAACATCATAACATGCTTGAACTAACTATTCAATGCGGTATATAATATTTCTATCCCGTAGACACATAATCGTGTCTCCCCATTTAAGGATCCGATGATGAAACATACCGTGGTCTTAATTGGTCCGACCCAAGGGCATAGCAAATAAAAGCAATTTAAAACCATTTCAAAAAGTGTTAAAGTCCTATTTTAAATCCCAATTAATTATTCATGATAATTAATTGTATTTGAGCCCAATTCTTTGAAAAGCCCAATTAATTGATCTATTTTAATAAATAAATATTTTCAAAAGATATTTTTTATAAGTCAAAATCGGATTTTATCCCGTAAAATCAGATTTCTGGAGTTAAAAGATAAAAGAAAGTCTTTAAAACACGTTTATATAAAAAACTATCAAAAACAAGACGGTGCGCTGAGCGCTAGCTTGATCTTGGCTGAGCGCAGTGTGATCTTGGCTGAGCGCAGCCCGATCGTGGCCGAGCGCACGTGTCCCGCCATGTAGACTTCCACGTAGGCCGCGCCAAGCGCACAAATGTGCTAAGCGCAACGTAATTGCCACGTAGACTTCTGTTTCATGTAGAGTCCTGCGTCAAGCGCAGTTCTCTGCTTGAGACGCGGAATTTCTTTCTTATCTTTTCTAAAAGCGCATACCACGTGTACACTTTTTATTGGTCATGCCGCGTCATGCGCTTGCCGCGTCAGCTGCGCCAGACGCAGCCAGCGCGTGAGGCGCAGTGCCATTTTCCTTATAAATAGGCCTGATTTCCGAACATATTTCTGAACGGATTTTTCACATTAACACTCGACGAACATATTACGAATACTTTACGAATCTCTGCAAACTACAAAATCTCCCCACAAAACTCATACTTTCAAACACAAATACATTCAATCTACATACTTTCAGACATTCAGATTTTCAGGCTTCACGATTGCTCGTCCCGAAGGTTGTCAATCTCGCAGACCCAAGCCACGGTATAATCCTGAGGGTCCTTGAATAAATTCTCTATTTTTATATTGAAGTTACTAATCATTTATTTCATGATGTAGATCTTTGGTATAAAATCGCTATAATGTATATTCTAACCTCTTTTCTCTTTCTTTTTATTTATTTTTCATTACTATTATACTTGCCTGATCATTATATGCATATTATATGATTGTCCTGTTTTAATGCTTTTATCACCCACATGTTATTTTTGTTAATCAAGACCTAAAGAACTTGTTCTATATTAATCCGATTAATTTGGACAACCTGCTAGGTTCCTTGTAATATTGATTGCATAATAACATGTCACTAAAAATAGTCTTTTTATGTGTTTCCTGAACCTACTTAGACTAAATATTTTTAGGGTGTTTAAAACGTTATATGATTATTCTTTGGCATAAATTCTGCAATGAATCGATATTTAGTAGAGGCCAACTTTGGGCGAATGTGGTTCATTATGACTATATTCGTACTCTCACCCCCGAACTCAATCTTTGGTTCACTTTGACCATCTATGGAGTCATGACGGGAAATCTACAATGGATGATTTTCCCATATCCAATTAGGTTTATGATTCTTCCTAAAAAGAATTGTTGGCGACTTCTTTCAATACAAAACAATTTTCAATAAAACTTTAACAGTGGGGTAGTCAAATCTAATACGCACTCACACCGCGTAGGTGAAATAAAGACACGCCTACAATTTGGCGACTTCACTGGGGAGGATTTTAAAAAAATTAATTTTTTTAAATAAGTGGGTGAAACTTGAAAAATACGATTCATTCTTATTTTTATGCCTTTGAATAATATACAGTTTTGCATATGCATGGCTACTGTTCAGCCACTATGAGGACAATCTACCTTGCCTCAATAGCACATGTTCTATGTGTGAGGTCACCCCCGGGGTTTGCGCTTTGTCCTTCCAAAAGCTTCCCGAGCGATAGTGTTGGATCTTAGTCATAAGCAAACCTACCCAACTATGGCATTGTTCTCTTGTTCCCGACTTGAGACCGGAGTGCGTCTTACACGTGGCCACCTCTTTAGCGGGGTACGAAGCGTGGGATCAATCTCTTAGTCATAGACACTTTTCAGCCTTAACCTAAACCTGACCAATAGCTGAACATAGAACTGGACTTTAGGTGGGAACTTTTGCATCCATGTTATATGACATTTGCCTGTGATTGCAATTTTTGCCTGCTATTATTTTGTCAAACTGTCATTATTATGCGTCGTTCCTAAAATCGCGTCTAAAAACAAGAAAAATTCATCAATCGGCCAATTTGTCGTCTAAATCCCCGAAAAACGTGTCGGGGAGTAGTGCGCCAAGCGCATTAAGTTGCGCTCGGCGCACCATTCCGCGCCGGACGCACGGGCGTGCGCCGCCCGCAGAGTGCATCGCACGCTTTCGTCAATTTAGTCGTCGTAATTGCCGATCCTACGTTCAGTCCTTGTGCGTCTGTCTGCATTCGCGTAGTTTGGTCTAATTAGAGGCCTCACCTAATCAAACGTTCAAAAAATCAGTCTTTTCATGCAAGGTCAAGTCCGGCTAATAAAATGCATCTAAAGGGTCATTGTAGAGCTAGAGTTGTTATGCATGTCTACCTCTTCCCATTTCCTCCCTGCTGTTCAAAAATTTTCCTATCATTCTTACCCTACCATATTCAATCAATTTCAAAAAAAAAAAACTTACATTTTTTAAAAATCAATCCTACACAATCTTCTATTCTACTCTTTTTCAAAAACATTTACTAATCATCATCATACCACGACATTTCAAAAAAATATAAAATTCAAAATTAATCCATCATCTTTTCCTGACAAAAGATAAAACAAGGGGTTCCTTTCAAAAACGAATTTCGAAAAATTCTAAGCTCAATCCAAACACCTTCATCGAATCCAATCCAATCGACCCAATTCACTTGCATTCATTCTAGGTCCATATGCATTAGAGTCCATTTTGCATTCATATAAGGTCCATCTAATTCGAGTCCATGCATTCACATTAGACCCGCTAGCATTGAGTCGATTTTAGGCCCATTGGGCGGGCGCGGATGTGTCGTGGTGCACCGCACCCGGCCAAAGATAAAATTTCTCCTACTCTCTTTTACACTAAGCAAGTATAATGGAAGTAGGGGTCGTATCCACAGGGAAACAGGACGAGTTTAATACTTAGCGTGATTCAAAACCTAGATTAAGCTAAGGGCCGAGAAACCTAATAATAATAACAAAGGGGGGTTTCAAGTAGATTTACTAACAAACTAAAACTAACTAGCATATAAACAAAATGAGAAATCAATATGGGAAGATCTTGAATCCGATTAACATCCACTTCAATTCATTATCGTTCCTTGAACCTCCACTCTAATTATTTCCATGATTATCTATTGTCGAGAATTAATCTCGTGTTCTCCTTATTCTTAGTTGAATAGCACGATCAGCGTGACTATAAAACCCTAACTAAAGGATAACCTAGTCCGATAGCGTCTAAGTTCAATCCAATAGCAACAAATAAACACGAGAGAACCAACGGACACCGCTAACGTCATACACGCGATAAACATTCAACGGTTAATTCAATTTCCCCAAGAAATAACCAAGATGATCAGGCATCCGAGTTACTCCCTAGTTTGCTACCAATTGATAAAAAGAATAAAACAATCGATTCTATTCTTAAATCTAGCATTAGATTAATTACACAATCAAACTAGTAATATTCCTAGCATAATCATGCAAAAATCATAGAAAGCAAGCATAGAAATTAAACCATAATCAAAGGAACTAAATAGAGAGGAAAGATCTCACAATAATGCTTGAAGCTTCATATTAATCTCGTTCAAGAACGGTTCAAGCTACAATTGGCATAGCATAAGCCAATCCCATAATTGAAATCTACAAAAACTAAACTAGAAAATAAAAACTAAAAGAGAAGACAACAAGAGAGGAGTGGAGTTTTGGAGACTCCCTCTCCTTGTGGCTGCTGCCCCCTAGGTCCAAAAACAAGTTTTAGTATTTATACTAAAGCTCAAAAATCAGCCGACAATTAGACCGACCTAGGGGTCGCGAGGTGCGAAGTAGGTCGCACCGTGCGAAGAGTGTTCGCCTACCGCACTTTTGGCTGGGCAAGGCAGGTCGCACCGTGCGAAGCAGGTCGCGAGGTGCGAGCAAGCAGGTCGCGAGGTGCGACCTAGCTCGCGAGGTGCGACCTGCTGGGCTGCTGGGCAAGCTTGCTTCGAGCGCTGGGCGAGCATGCTGGGCGAGCGCTGGGCGTGCGATGATGATGCGCTGGGCTGGGCAGCTTGCTTCGAGCGCACGCTGGCGATGCTTGTGCTGGCTTGGGTGCTGCTTGCTGCGATGGGCGAGGCTTGGGCTTGCGATGCTGGGCATGCTTGCGATGCTTGTTAGGCATGCGGTGCTTCGACTTGCGGTGATGCTTGGGCTTTGCTCGGCTCAAATGCACTTCACCTTGGAAGCTCGGAATACATGACGTTAACACAAATTATCTCGCAAAACTCCGAACTTCCGCTAAGAGTTAAATAAAACACGAATGTTAACAATTACAATCAAACCCTTAGCAAAGTGCACCCAAAGTTACGTAAATACTACGTGTAACTTGAGCGTATCAAATACCCCCACACTTGAACTTTACTCGACCTCGAGTAAACTCAAAATGAGGATCTCCAAATAAATCATCACCCAAGCTAACGACACCAACCTACACTCCCCATCAACTACATCATCATCATCACATCTTAACAAAATACGCTCAAAACCTAAACGTAAGGGACGATGATTCCCCCACACTTAGATTCAAGCTCACCTGAAATATACAAAGACGCGACAACAATAATAACCAGCAAACGACAACCAAAATGTGAGCTCAAATCCTGAAGGATCTCAAAGGAGTTGAACTCACTCAAACGCCACAATCAAAATGACAGCTCGCCTAAAACCTCAAAAGATAAACTAAAACTACTACTACAACAACTAATTTAAAATAGCAAGCCATGGAATGAAGACAAAAAGGGATAAATTCCATGCTTACTCCCAAAAACAAACAATCAACCAAAAGAAAGTGAAAGCCAAAACAAATCTTCACAAAATCAAGGATGAATTCACCAACCATACCCGAAAACGCTTTCCACCTTATGCCACCATCTCCAGCAAATGAGTTTTCAAAGTACAAAATTCTCTCTTAATCTCTCATTTTGCCTAGGAGCCCTTTCGGGTTTTCATCCTAGCTTCACACATTTCTTTTTGGTTGCATCTCACCATCTTACCCGCTCAATATAAGCCACTTTTGTGCATAGGTTGCCCTTTCGGGTTTTCAACCTATCCGGGCCCCCATTTTTGCCTGAGTCGCCCACCCTTGTGGGTTTTCAACTCAGCGGGTTTCATTTCATCACTTTTTTTTTTTTTTCTTATATTTCATTTTTTTTTCATTTTCATTTTTTTCAAATTGAAAGTAATATATACAACATAGATACATGAGAATGAGAATACCCTCCCCCCTACTTAAACTACACATTGTCCTCAATGTGTCGATAATTAAAAGAAAAAATAAACTGAAAAAGGGGAGAAATTTGAAAATCGGGTAAATCGAAGATCGAATGCTCAAAACTCATGAAAAGCAATCCGTCAAACTCAAACTTCTTAACAACACCAACTCAAATCTCACAACTCAACTCACAACCCTCTCCCTCGAATCACTCAAACAAATGACAAATTTAAAATTTTAAATTCTTGAGATTTGCACCTAACTTAAGAGATCGAAAAGATACATTAACAATCTCAACCCTCTAGTGTTACCAACTCCTAGCTATTGAAGTCCTCCCAACGGGTTTTCTTTTGTGGATTTTGGTTCCAAGTGAATTAAGATTGGTTGTGGATCTTTTGTAGTGGGTGGGCGGTGGGTGAAAGAAAATTTGTTGTGGTGGTGGAAATTTGATGAAAAATAAAGGAAAAGAAAGAAAATAAAAGGGGTCTCGGGTTGCCTCCCGAGAAGCGCTGTTGTTTAAAGTCGTGAGCTCGACTTAGTACCTTAAGCTTAATCATTGGGTTGTGCTCCATGTGTGACAGTAGTGGTTCCATGTCAATCTCCACTTCAAGTACCTGCAAAATTGATTGAGAAGAACTCTTGCAATGCATCGTTAGCGCTATGAGTGTCAATAAAAAACAAAGAGCACAAACAATACCATCCAAAAATCACGCTAAATACAAACAAGTAACACCGTTTCCCCGGCAACAGCGCCAAAATTTGGGCGGGCGCGGATGTGTCGTGGTGCACCGCACCCGGCCAAAGATAAAATTTCTCCTACTCTCTTTTACACTAAGCAAGTATAATGGAAGTAGGGGTCGTATCCACAGGGAAACAGGGACGAGTTTAATACTTAGCGTGATTCAAAACCTAGATTAAGCAAAGGGCCGAGAAACCTAATAATAATAACAAAGGGGGGTTTCAAGTAGATTTACTAACAAACTAAAACTAACTAGCATATAAACAAAATGAGAAATCAATATGGGAAGATCTTGAATCCGATTAACATCCACTTCAATTCATTATCGATCCTTGAACCTCAACTCTAATTATTTCCATGATTATCTATTATCGAGAACTAATCTCGTGTTCTCCTTATTCCTAGTTGAATAGCACGATCAGCGTGACTATAAAACCCTAACTAAAGGATAACCTAGTCCGATCGCGTCTAAGTTCAATCCAATAGCAGCAATAAACACAGAGAACCAACGGACACCGCTAACGTCATACAAGCGATAAACATTCAACAGTTAATTCAATTTCCCCAAGAAATAACCAAGATGATCGGCATCTCGAGTTACTCCCTAGTTTGCTACCAATTGATAAAAGAATAAAACAATCTGATTCTATTCTTAAATCTAGCATTAGATTAATTACACAATCAAACTAGTAATATTCCTAGCATAATCATGCAAAAATCATAGAAAGCAAGCATAGAAATTAAACCATAATCAAAGAAACTAAATAGAGAGGAAAGATCTCACAATAATGCTTGAAGCTTCATATTAATCTCGTTCAAGAACGGTTCAAGCTACAATTGGCATAGCATAAGCCAATCCCATAATTGAAATCTACAAAAACTAAACTAGAAAATAAAAACTAAAAAGAGAAGACAACAAGAGAGGAGTGGAGTTTTGGAGACTCCCTCCTTGTGGCCGCTGCCCCCTAGGTCCAAAAACAAGTTTTAGTATTTATACTAAAGCTCAAAAATCGACCGACAATTAGACCGGCCTAGGGGGTCGCGAGGTGCGAAGTAGGTCGCACCGTGCGAAGAGTGTTCCGCCTACCGCACTTTTGGCCGGGCAAGGCGGGTCGCACCGTCGGGCAGTCGCGAGGTGCGCGGTGTCGCGAGGTGCGACCTAGCTCGCGAGGTGCGAGCCGGCTGGGCCGCTGGCGAGCTTGCTTCGAGCGCCGGGCGAGCATGCTTGGGCGAGCGGCCGGCGTGCGATGATGACTGATGTGGCCGGGCTTGCTTCGAGCGCACGCCGGCGATGCTTGTCCGGCTTGGGTGCTTGCTGGCTGCGATGGGCGAGGCTTGGGCTTGCGATGCCGGGCATGCTTGCGATGCTTGTTAGGCATGCGGTGCTTCGACTTGCGGTGATGCTTGGGCTTTGCTCGGCTGAAATGCACTTCACCTTGGAAGCTCGGAATACATGACGTTAACACAAATTATCTCGCAAAACTCCGAACTTCCGCTAAGAGTTAAATAAAACACGAATGTTAACAATTACAATCAAACCCTTAGCAAAGTGCACCCAAAGTTACGTAAATACTACGTGTAACTTGAGCGTATTACCCATATAAGTCTAGTTCATTTCAAAATCTAGGCCCATCTCGCATCTTTATGTGAAGTCTAGTCCAAGTCTATCCTTAATCAATTCCAATCTAAGTCTAAGTCTAGTCCAATCCAAATCTTTGGTCCATTTAGGCCCAATTCATAACCTAGGTCTAGTTTGCATCTCCATGTAGGCCCTAGTCAAGTCCAATAGCCCAAATTCCTCTAGTTGTCTAGCCCTTGCTTGCTCCCAGTAAGTTCAAGGTTTAGCATTCCTTAAGTCTATAGACAATTATTGTGTCTAGCCCCGCTTGCTCACCCGTAAGTTCAAGGTCACAGCATTCCCTAAGTCCATAGGCAATTTTTGTGTCTAGCCCGCTTGCTCACCCGTAAGTTCAAGGTCTAGCATTCCTTAAGTCCATATGCAATTTTTGAGTCTAGCTCGCTTAGTTTAATGTAAGTTTCGAAGTCTAGTTGTCTAGCACGCTTGCTCACCAGTAAGTTCAAAGTCTAGTTGCCTAGCACCTTTGCCTTAAGTTAAGAGTTTAGTCTGTTTTTGTCCGAGCCTTCCTTTGTGTCTAGCTTGCTTGCTCACCCGTAAGTTGAAAGTCTAGGTGCCTAGCATCGCTTGCCTTAAGTTAAGAGTCTAGTCTCCCCTTATTGTCCGGTCTTCCTTAAAGTCTAGCTTGCTTGCTCATGCAGTCAAGTTCAAAGTCTAGTCTCTCCTAAACCCAATCGTAGAGTCGGTCTGCTTACACAGTCGATCCGGTCCATGTGCATTTGCATATAGTTAGGCCCATGTCTCCATCATGGTCAAGTCCATACTAGTTCAAAACCCATAACCATTTCCATTTCCATTTCAAAGTCTCTTTCCCACTTTCATTTCCCATTTTCATTTCCATTTCCACTTCCATTTCCCATTTCTCATCTCCATTTCTCATCTCAGTTTCTCATTTCGAAACGTCATTTCTTAAAATTTACGAGGTCCATCCGATTACGTTCGGGGCCAGTCGTGAGATTATCACTTGGGAACGTCCAACGAGAGGGCAACAAGGTCGACCTACTCCTAGACTCGTCAAGCGCATCCTCACCTTTTCGACGAATCCTCAGACTCTTCTCAATCATCATCCGAAATGGGGGATACTAATGAACAACTTAGTGCCATTATGGCTCAACTCTCCCTGATGAACTCTCGTCTTGAGGAGCAAGACAAAGAGATCAAGGCACTAAGGGAGAAGCTCACCGAGGAAGACGAGCAAGGCGGCACTCCACCACCAATCAAAACCAACACGAACTAAGGTTTGAAAAACTCGAGCAATTGATCCGGTCAATTCTTGCGCTCGAGGGTCGGGCTCATGGCCATGACATCATTGATCCTGAACGAGAGGACAAACTCCCTAAAAGGTAACCTTGGGTGACCTCCCAAAATTCAAGGGTCGAAGACCAGATGACCACTTGAGAGCATTTTCCATCTCTATGGCTCTCAAGGGCATGAAGAAGGACTTGTTTGCTTATGTCTTTCCCTTTAACCTTGGATGCACATCCATCGAAGTGGTTCGAGATCCTTGAATAAGGCGAAGCTAAATGACTGGGACTATATCGAGAAGAGTTCCACAAACAATACATCTCCAACACTCGGCTTCCCATTGGCCTTCGTGAGTTGGAGTTAACCAAACAAAACTCCAATGAAGTCTTCGTCACCTTCCTTAACGGATGGAGGGATAAAGCGGCCTGAATGATTAACAGGCCATCCCAGGGAGGATCAAGTCCGACGGGTGATCCGCAACTGCGGCCAAGTATGGGGATCATATCAAGTTCCAACCTATAGAGTCTTTCACGAAGCTCTATAAGGTAGGCCTGCGATTGAAGAAGAAATACGGCCAACAAGAACAAGGGTTCCAATAATAACAATAACTCTTTCAAGAAGAGTAACAATGGCCCTTCTAGCTCCAAAAGCAATGAGGTCAATGCCATAGGCTGCTGAAAAGATAGGCTATCAAAAAGCCTCAAAGAACATTACGCACCTTTAGGCATGTCCTTAGAAGAAGCCTTCACTAGACTTCATGCAAAGGAGGCACTTCAGCCTATTGGCCCTACTCCGGATCCTGCTCCCGAGAATCGATCCAAGAGGTGGGATCCTAATGCTTACTGTAAGTACCACCAAGGGAATGGACACCCAACATCTGCGTGTTGGACCTTAAAGAATCACCCTGCAGGATATGGTTGAAGACGGTAGATTGCCAATTCCACTGCAACTGAAAAGTCGACAACGGCCAGCCCCCTTGGGTAGCACCTAAACAACGCAGGGGCTTAGTCATTTAACGTTAGTTTTCTAGGTTGAGTCGGAGAGTCCCTCCCTAGCTCCTTCATTTCCCTTAAATCGAGTCCATGTCATTTAGGTTTTTATTTCTAATAAGCCTTGTTCTATTTATTTCTGATTAATAAAATAATTGCATTTTCATTTTCATTTTCATTTTCATTGGCCTTTCATCATTTTTATCTATGCTTCTAATTTAATGATGAAACTCAAATCACCTAAATGAACTTGACTAATAATAAGAAAAGGAGATATGAAATAAATAAATAAAAAAAGAAAATAAGAGGACATACTTTGAATCAGGGAGTTATTCCCCCTTCCCCTTCTATTACTTTCCATAAGCCATCCATGCAATTCAATCAAAAATCCTTTAAACCATCATCTCCATTAACCAAATAACCTTTCAAAATCAAAGCTCCACAAATAACCTTCAAACCTTTCAATACCCTAAACGAAAATTGTGCGCAAGCCTTACTATATCAAAATATATCAATGCCGAGGCAAAAACAAAAACAAAGAGTAAAAAATTCAAAGTGCGAAAAAAAAATGAAAAAAAACAAAAGCAAGAGAAAACGCACATGACAAAAAAAGAAAAAATGCAAAAAGAAAGAGCCAAAGGAAAAATAAAAGATCAAGCTAGGGGGCTTGCACCCAAGTTCTACCCCTCATTTCAATCCTTCAATCCATCAAAACCCTTAACCTTTAATCCAAATCCATGACTCTTCATTCCTCAAACCAATTAAACCTTCATCTAAACCTCAAGCCTTAAACCTTTCAACCCTTCAACTTGTCATTAAGCCTAACTCCTTTTTTCAAGCTATGTCCAAGCCCGCTAGGTTGAAAACCGAAAGGGCGGCCTAGACAAAAGTTAGGGAACAAAAAAATAAAAAAAAAAAAAAAGAAATTAGATCGAGAACTACGAATGGCTCGATTCCGCGAGGATACGTAGGAATCCTCATCTCGAGGTCCGACAGCTTAAATAAAATAAAAATTAGTCATGGTCTAATGATTTGATTTTCTAGAATTTAGGAGCATACTCTTTCTAGATCCCGACATGGACTCGAGTCCGCACCTAGCCTTGTTAAAGCCTTTTCCCACCTACATTTATTTAAGTCACAAATTCAATTTTTTTATTTTTCAATCCAAGCTCTCCTTTTCCCGGGAAGGACTCTCCGATGATTCCATGGTCTCCGGCGATACTTGACTTTGCCCATATCAATTTCCCAAAGAAGAATCCCCGGTGCAATCCCGGTGAAAACTCGCAATGTTCAAGATATAGCAACTGCATTTCAATATCCAAATCAAGTACATTTCAATTGAGGCTCGAAGCTTAGTTCAAGGCAAGCTCACCCAAAGTAGGGGCTTCCTATGTGTGGTAGTTCCTCCAAATCGGACTCCAGAAGAGTTGTAATCCGTGGACCTCGTTTACGGACCCCAATTATTTGCAAACGATTTTCGAAAATCATTCAATCTATTTCTAATCAATCCGATCATTCTATCACTCTATACATCTTCTAGCCTTGCAAAAATCCGACCTTGCATTACGGCTTTGCAAAACCCCGACCTTGCATTGCGATTCATACATTCAAGTCTTGCATAACCCCGATCTTGCATGACGTGTCATCCCTTAGCTTTGCATAACCTTAATCCTTGCATAGCGTCTCATGCATCCTTAGAGAGTAAGTTTGCATTACTTGCATTACTATGTGCTTATGTGAGTTGTTTGCACCTATCTGCTAACATATTTCCTCGCAGTATCGATTGCTTGTAGTTATTGTCCTGCATACTAACTTTGTTTTGCGAGAGGCCGGCAGTTATAGATTAGTTCTAAAGCTGCGGAGCGTTTAGAATCGATCTCAGGTCCCAACACCGTATACTTTGACAATCGGTTTCTGAACCTCGGTCAAAGTGGGGGCTTCTGTAGACACATAATCGTGTCTCCCCATTTAAGGATCCGATGATGAAACATACCGTGGTCTTAATTGGTCAGACCCAGGGCATAGCGGTGCAGAGCCATTCAAAACCATTTCGAAAAGTGTTAAAGTCCTATTTTAAAGCCCAATTAATTATTCATGATAATTTATTGTATTTGAGCCCAATTCTTTGAAAAGCCCAATTAATTGATTTATTTTAATAAATAAATATTTTCAAAAGATATTTTTATAAGTCAAAATCGGATTTTATCCGTAAAATCGATTTGCGGAGGTAAAAGATAAAGAAAGTCTTTAAAAACGCGTTTATATAAAAAAAACTATCAAAACAAGGCGGTGCGCCGAGCTTTAGCTGATCTTGTGAGGGCATTGACTGTGCCGAGCGCATGACCTGTGCTTAGCGAACGTGTCCTACCATGTGGACTTCCACGTAGGCTGCGCCCAGCGCACAAGGCCGTGCTAAGCGCGGCAAGTGTAATTGCCACGTAGACTTCACGTTTCATGTAGAGTCTGCGTCAGCGCAAGTTCTACGCTTGAGACGCGGAATTTCTTTCTTATCTTTTTCTAAAAGCGCGTACCACGTGTACACTTTTTATTGGTCATGCCACGTCATGCGCTTGCCACGTCGAGGCGCGGCGCACGCGGCCCGGCGCGTGAGGCGCGGTGCCGTTTTTTATAAATAGGCACGATTTCCGAACATATTTCGGAACGGATTTTTCACATTAACACTCGACGAACATATTACGAATACTTTACGAATCTCTACAAACTACAAAATCTCCCCACAAAACTCATACTTTCAAACACAAATACATTCAATCTACATACTTTCGGACATTCCGGATTTTCGGGCTTCACGATTGCTAGTCCCGAAGGTTGTGAATCTCGCGGACCCAAGCCACGGTATAATCACGAGGGGTCCTTGAATAAATTCTCTATTTTTATATTAAAGTTACTAATCATTTATTTCATGATGTAGATCTTTGGTATAAAATCGATATCTTGTATATTCTAACCTCTTTTTCTCTTTCTTTTTATTTATTTTTCATTACTATTATACTTGCCGATCATTATATGCATATTATATGATTGTCTTGTTTTTTAATGCTTTTATCACCCATGTTATTTTTGTTAATCAAGACCTAAAGACTCGTTCTAATATTAATCGATTAATTTGGACAACTTTGCTAGGTTCCTTGTAATATTGATTGCATAATAACATGTCACTAAAAATAGTCTTTTTTGTGTTTCTGAACCTACTTAGACTAAATATTTTTAGGGTGTTTAAAAACGTTATATGATTATTCTTTGGTATAAATTCTGCACGAATCGATATTTAGTAGAGGCCAACTTTGGGCGAATGTGGTTCATTATGACTATATTCGTACTCTCACCCCGAACTCTGATCTTTGGTTCGGTTTGACCATCTATGGAGTCGTGACAGGAAATGCACAATGGATGATTTTCCCATATCCAATGGGTTTATGATTCTTCCTAAAAGAATTATTGGCGACTTCTAAAACAATTCTCTCTTTTCTAAAAATACCTTTTTACAATAAAACATAGAGAATTATCAAAGTATTATCGCCCGTGTGAAAACGTATCGGCTTTTTCGGGAATTTTGCGGGAAAAACAATAATAATAACTTTATAAATAAACTTAGTCAACAATAAAGTTAACTCCAAAACTAACCAACAATCAAAGTCAACCTTAAACCCAACTTAACCAACTATAAAATGTTTAACTTAAAAGTACAGAATAAAATCTACACAAGCTTTTCTACAATACCGATCTCGATGATGCATCATCTTGAACCGTTAGATGGACTATGCCTTATTGATCCCTAGAGATCGCTCACCAAAATGGGTCATCACAGATTAATAAGGCAAAGCCATGATCAACATACACAACAAAAACACGTAATCGGCAAATTTCAGTACTATATGACTACACAAGTATATAACCCTAACATGATACTAATAAATAATAAGCAAGAATAAATAATAACATAATAA